>JAOCPS010080789.1:0-26540 GCA_025505425.1 Graphium colonna | reverse complement strand
TTAAGGACCTTATTTTTTAACCAAATTTTCTAATATATAAATGAAGCGTGGTAGTGGCATGCGTTTCGTTATTATTTATTCAACTTACGATCAACTTTACTCAGTAGACTTAACTGAATATTGAGTAAACTTAACCGAAAGTTTTTTATTTATAATATACTTTAATTCTTTGTAAAAATCTCCACATATAACATCCTCGAATTTTGATTTTTATTCGTCTCTTTATTGGGTAAACTTATATATTACATGAAACATACAGATAACATTTAGAAACCACTAAGGTTTGTAGTAATGCTAAAAAGAGTAAAGTGATCATAGTACAAAAAAACAAACTTACTTACAATTTTACTAGTTTAAATCGTATATATATCATGCAACATTTTTGTTTCTATTAATACAGATTAAAACATATGCATACATATACATATTGAACAAAAAATTGTTGTGTTTTAAACAATATTTAAATATCTACATAAAAATTAAATAACAAAGGATCGTTAATGTAACTCCTCTCAATAATCGTTCTGTATACATAGCAGATCTTATGCTGTCTGAGCTTTGGCAACTTTGAAAATTACACGGACAGACAGACAGACACTGTGACATTAATTTTTAGTGTATATACAATATGCGGAGTGAAAGCATTATGTTCTTAAAAGAAAAATGATGTAACATTACAAATCTGCACTAAATTTATCTTGCCATTAAAGAGGTTGTGCCAAATTAATAAATAATTGGGAAACGAGGGGAGGCTAGGTGCTTTAACCGCATCGAAGTACCAGGCTCCCATAGCTACCGCGGAATGCGTAGATGTAAAGCTTTCGCATAAAGAAGCCCCCACTCGCGAATGTGCGGGAATTCGCCGCGTGTAATTTTTGCGCCGCTCTCCTATGAAATGTTTTCGAGTGTAATACCAACTCGCTGCGCTATTCTGCCCGCTTGGTACTTTGTAGAATGAATTAGAGCTTTTAGGGATTTAAAATTTCTAGGTTATGTGTATACAATATATGGTTGAACCAAGTATAACCGACTAAGTATAATTAATTTTGTAAAATGATACCTTATCACTATTAGTGAGAATATTGTAAACTACATAGATTAAAAAAGACAGCATTGTCACACCCATGTTCATACAGTGGTATTGTTTGGAAAACTGTTGTTTTAAAAGAAAATTCAGAGTTGTTCAATCAGGAAAACAATAGCAATTATGTTATTAATTTGATAATTAACTTATCTTTTTATGTAACATAAAATAGAAATCAAAAGACAATGCCCATTTTTATAAGGAATACCGGCCTAAGTTGCATCAAGTTCAAACATTTTTTTTTAGAGACTAGACTTATTATATTTACTTCGACGGAAGTTCTATTTGTAAAGAAATCTGCTGAGTTATTTAAAAAATCGATTCATAGAAAATAGTTTTTATTGCATTTTAAATCTCTATCACAGACAGATTGTGTAAATGTCATGTATGTAAGGAAAAATTCATACCTTTATATTTTAAATTAAATTCTTTGTTCAAAAATCAAATCAATGAAGCATAATGTTGTAAGAAATTATGGAAATAATAACTATATAATTTTGATCTTGATGAATGTTTCATACCACTTTTGGACATTGTCCTTTCGTATTGAAATCAAACCCTTCTTAATAAGGGTAAATAGGTGAGGTGACAGTTATATTGCTACATACTAGGATAGGATATAGTTATATACTAGGATACCATAGATTTCTAGTGATTGCGTTGAAAACTACCAGTGCAAAATGAACCTCACTATGCGGCAACGAGAGAATTTTTATATAACATAAGCCGTGATTCCGGCAATCCGGTGGGAGCGGTCCATTACGTGTAGGGGAGGACCGACCTTCAAATCCGGTAGAAAAATCCGGAATTTCGCTGCCTAGTTACCGGGAGCAGGGGAGGCGGATCGTGCTCTGAAGTGCGATATATTCGAGCACCAACCTGAAGGTAGGCATAAGCCTGAATCAGTCGACGCTAAGTATTTACGGCCTGAAGGTAGCTTTAAGCCCGTCGATGAAGTATTTACGATGACGCGTTCGAACGTGGAGCGCGCGCTGTCAAATATTTGCGCGGGAAGCGGGCGGGCGGAAGTTTTGCGCGACAGATTATAAAATACGCGCGTGGCTTAATACGCTTTGCGTTTTAATCGAACGATGACGTTCAGATTTAGCCGCAATATACCCGTTGTACTCTAGTTACGTTATTAAAAAATCAATAATGACGACGTACTGCGTGTGTTCAAGTATGAAATAGTTCTTGAAGCACAACGAAAAACGTGTACAAATTAATCAGTAAATAACTATAACTATCTATTTTATTGCCAAAGTCTACTAATTAATAATTAGTATAAATAATTTTGAACGATGTGAATGAAAAGGTAATATCCGAAAAACATTTATTTACGGTATGTCAAAAAGAAAGTCGTAAAGAGGTTTTATATCAAAAATAAATATTTTTGGGTTGTTAATAAATAAATAAACTATCTAACATCAGTTAAACCTACTAGGCTGCCATAAACCACTATAGGTGCGTCGGTATAAACAAGCCCCCCTTAAATATGGATACGGCGTGCGTGCTCCAAGACTCATGCTCCCCGCGTAGCTAGATTTATAAACCCGCTTGAATTACAGCTTTATCCTGTTTACGTGGTGGAATTATTTACGGGCGCGCCGGGGCGACGCGTTTTCGACTTGACGCGATTTTCCGACCCAACTTATTGAAAAAAATCGTTACAACCTAAATAGTGGATTTTTCACTTATTTCAAAAAACCAAAAGCAATTTATTATCATAATTCCAAACAAATGAATAAATATTTATTCGCAAGGAGGAAAATTCTACTTGATACTTACGTTATTTATCCTACGTTACTTATCCTATTTATGTTACTAAAAATTATTTTAATAAGTGAATAATTTGAATCAATATTTTTCTATAGACAATCTTATTATCTATTACATTTTTTACGTTATCATTGATCGAGTACTAATAAAGGCATTACTTTTATCGTAGTTATCTTGTAAGTTTCAGATTTTTTTTTATGGAAAGGAAAACAAGCAGACACCTGATGGTCCCGTCGCCTATAAACACACGCCACATCCAGAGAGTCGCGAATGCGTTGTCGACCTGGGAAATTAGACAGGATGGAGTCGGAGTTAAAGATTTGCAGGGGATAGGAATGGAAAAAGAAAATGGTAGACATGGCCATCCGGCATCCCCAAAAGCCATGCATACTTTATTTTATGACTACTTTATAAAGGGTGGGTATACTCCGGGCGAACGCGGCCGTGACCAAAAGCTGTGAAAAGATGTCAACCACCAACTACCGCTAGTTGGAATACAAATTCACAAGAAATAATTTGAGCCCTAACATCACGCTAAGAACCTTAGGAAGCAAACAGATAGCAGTAAGATGCTAGAAACCACTTTAAACATCTTGTATCAAGTACACCATTAACGTATTACATTATTATTAGATTTTCCGACATGTTTATACCTACAAGAGACATACATACATTATAATATATATAGTAAAGATGTCGAAGTCGTGAGAACTAAAACGCGGAGGGCGTTATATGCTTTCCGTCGGCTCATATAATTGCGCGTCTGAAAATTTCTGGTGCCCTAGTGAAACCATTCCAGCGCGTATGTGTCATAAATTATGTACCTACATCGCTCTCTTCACCATCTTGGGCTTTCTTGAATTGAATGACGAAATTGTTTTCGACAAATTTTGAAAACACAAGTTTGTTTTCACTGAAAATAACAAAAACCTTCTTCAAACGCGTTAAAAGTGCACTTTCGAAACATATCTTCTTCGTTATTTTTATTTAAAAAACTTACTAATTAATTGATTTTTGAAAATATCATGGAATTATCTAAGAAGAATGCTCTATCAGATAATAAAAGAATTTATAAAATCTGTTCATAAATGTCGGAGATATACGCGAATATACATAAAAAAACAGAAACGTTCGAATTAAGAACCATACTCCTTTTTTGAAGTCGGTTAAATCACGATTGCAGACATATTTGGAGACAAGCTACTTTATTACAAAATGTGGACTAACGAAGTACCGGGATCAGTGAACATCATACACCAAGTACTAAATTAATCTTTACAAAACGAGGTTTAACTCTAGTCCTAGGATCTATGGTGATAATGATATTTATTATAATGAAAATACCGAGATTAATCAAGTTTTAGGTGTTAATTAATTTTGGTAGTTTCGTTAATCTACCTTTTGTAATAAGATGGAAGATGTCAAGCGAGCGGATGATTAACTTGATGTTATCCTTAATAGACGTTGTCCAGAGAAAAAGGGATGGAAATATATTTAGGATTAAGAAAAATAAAGTAAAAATATAAGACAATAAAAGGATAGGGATCGCTACTCTCCAAAATAAAGCACACGCCGGATGTATTTTTATGCCGAATTTCGTGGAGCAATGGTAGTATTTTTTTGGAAAAAAACTAATATGAGCAGAAAGCGTGCACAAGCTCATATTGATAATATAATCAAAAAAAAATAAAGAGTACTGATATGATACGCCTGTTATTTTTATTATTTGAGGAGTTGGAAAAGTGCACCTGAATTTATTATGTAGGTTTTTATTTGAAGCTTATCTACGGGGTAATGAATTAATAATATCTACGGAGCTCAAACAACATCATATTCTGTTAGGGAGTTATTTTTTTATGAAAAGGAAGACAAACGAGTAAACGGACCTGATGGTAAGCGATGCCAACGCCCATAGTCACGCGCAACAGCCGAAGAGTCGAAGAGTGCATTGTCAACATGAGAAATTGGATAGAATAGGTTTATTGGATAGGATGGGGTCGAGATTAACGATTTGGAGGGGAAAGGAGTGAGAAAAGAAAAGGTTAGACATGGCCATCCCGTATCGCCAAAACTTATTACTTACATAAACTAACTTCGACCGACTTATTATAAAACGTGGACTAACGTAAGTATCGAGATTAGACAACATTCTTAACTTGATTAATCTCGGTATTTCCATCATAATACTATTTTTCCTAAAACCTAGTTACGGTAAAAAAAATAATTCTGCACTTGGTTTAGAATGTTCTTAGTACGGTACTTTAGTTGGTCCATGTTTTGTAATAAGGCGGTAAGGGTCTAGATGCCATATTACGTCTTCAACTCGAATACCGCTACCACGATCTCTCGAACAAAGACGAATAGTTGCGAACGAGAGCGTTGTCACTGTCACGGCTAGGAGTGGTTATTACCGTAGGGAGTCATCCTGCCTCATTCGTCCCGCATCCGGAACGAGTTACGCGGTCCTCTGCCGGACAATGGCCGCTCCCCACGTCTTCGGCGAGAGCTCTGTGTTTATGAGCTCCTGGTAGATTCGGCAACAAAGCCATAATATGCACTTTTTTTAGTTACGTATTCACAAAGTCTTTTTCTTCGTTATGTGACTCCCGAAATAACCCAAATTTCATAAGCCACATTGGGATGTGGCAAGAACTCTAATTTTTGTTAAAAACGTATTTACAAGGCCATTTCCTTCGTTGTGTGTGACCATGTGTTTGGGTCATTTTATTAAATTAAAAATTTACTCCCTGAACATAAGGATGTGACAAGAGCTTTTATGTGATCCTGATAGATTTAGCAACCAAGATATATAATTTTTAACCGACTTCAGAAAAAGGGGAAAGGTTCTGAATTCGAAAGTTTTTTTATGAACCGATTTAAAATAACTTTTTTTCCCATAAAATTTTCAGGAAAATCGGTTCAGAAGTTTTTCTTTTAAATCAGAATATCAAAATAGATTTTATGTATTTTTGCGCGTATCTCCGTCATTTATAAACCAATTTCAATAATTTTTCTTTTATATGATAGAGCATTCTTCGTGTATAGTCCCATAAAATTTACAAAACTAGTGAACTAATTTGAAAGAATATTTTCCAAATCACTACATACAAATTTTTTTTAATAAAAATCGGATTAGTAGTTTGTTTTTAAAATAACGACGTAGATATGTTTCGTAAGTGCACTTTTAAAGCGTTTGAAGTCGGTTTTTGTAATTTTCTATGAAAAACAAACTTGTGTAATTAAAAATAAAGAAAACGTATTTACAACGTCATTTCCTTCGTTGTGACTCATGTTTGGGCTCTTTTCACTTGATAAAAAAATTACTTCACGTACATAAGGATGTAGCAAGAGCTCTACTTTTATGCGATCCTGGTAGATAAGGCAACCAAGATATTTTTTTTAGTTAACACAAAGGTACCTTTGACTCGAGCATAACGAAATTAACTTGTAAAAAATGCCATTTTACAAGATAAAATTATAATTATTAAAGTAAGTTTTACAAGCTCTACGTTTATGCGTTCCTGGTATATTTCGCGAAGTTTAGTAGCGATGCTATTTTAGATTGTTATTTTAGATCTATCACCTGAGTTATTGCGTAGATTCTTTTTGGGGTATCTTCAGGATGAGGAATGGACTGTTTACATATAGAAGCAAAAACTCTTAAGAATATCACGTAGAGCTTTTGCTATTGTATTTGAGTAGAGTTGTTGCAACACTGCAACGTTTTAGAAGAACTCTTTACGCGTGACAATTTATATACTTTTTACTGACAAGAATATTTTTTTTTAATATCTATCTACATTGCCTGTCTGTCCTGAACTTTTTCCTCTATTTCATGGCCGGTTATTTGTAAAAGTGACACACTATATACCCTTAATTTCTCACTTTTTCTTGTAATCTTATTGGAACATACTGTAGATATGACGGTAAGGAGTTCTAATTTTGAACTCAAACGCTTGGATTTCATTTATTTATTGCAAATACCTTAAAATAGAGATTATAAATGAAAAAATTAAAACTTAATCTCCTTGGGCAGTCTTCAAGAATGTATAACATCCTGTTGTTTTAGGGATTTTTCTTTTATCTTTTAACATACTACCAATATTAGAACATTTTTATAAGAAAATAAATGTAAAAATCTAATTGATTTCCTCATATTGACACTTGCCATGCAAGTAAAATATAATTTTTGTATAAAAGTAACTGACTATTTCCATACCCACAAATCAGAACTTTCTGCTGAGTCTGCTCCAAGCGTTGAAAGGGACGCTTTCAAAGGAAGTAACAGGACTTGGCAAATAACCAAATTCCAGTAATTCACTCTAGAAGATGGTCTGCGTCTGCATACATATAGGAAATACAAGAAAGATGGATCATGCTTAATAAATAGTTCTATTCAATCGACTTCAAAAAAAGTTCTCAATTCAACTGTATCTTCCTTTATTTTTTTTGAAATTGTACCTTTTTTGGCGCGTTTGGGGAAAATGATGAGAGTAAATTTTTACGATGCGCGCGCACTCCATTATGAAGTTAGCTAGTCAACATGTCATGTCATCATTTGTCATGTGGGGTATATGCTATTTAAATAAACTTTGTTTAACTAGATAATGCGTGATAACGAAACTTCAAATGTATTAAATGTCTTTTTTTCTATTATTAGTGTCGTTTTTTCTACAAACGTAGGATAACTCTATCTATCTATAAGTTCTAGGTGGTAGAGCATAACAACATTTCACAGCTTTTGCTGCACTTCTACGGCCGCGTTCACCCGGGAAAGTACCACCGCCCATTATAAAGTCGGCATAAAATAAAGTATGTATGGGTTTTGGGGATGCCGGATGGTCATGTCTACCCTTTTCTTTTCCCACTCCTATCCCCTCTAGATACTTAATCCTGACCCCATCCTATCCAATAAACCTATTCTATCCAATTTTCCAGGTTGACAACGCACTCGCAACTCTCCGGATGTTGCGTGTGTCCATGGCCGACGGGATCACTTAACATCAGGTGAACCGTCTACTCGTTTGTTTTCCTTTCCATAAAAAAAATAAGGCGAAATATAAAATTTTTAGTTAGTCGTTTATAAGGTTAGACCAAACAAGTATAACTTCCTACGTGCGCATATAAGTACACACACTTTTTCTTGTTTGTATGTTTGCAGAGTTCTCGGTAAGTTATTAGCCGATTTTCAAATCCTTTTTTTAATTGAACGGTTATAGCTATAATGTATCTGTTTTCTGCGAAAATATTGATGTAATATCTCATTCTAGCTACATGTTTATTTTTACCCGTTTACGGCAAAACCAAAAGACGGCATGATTTTGACAATCAACAATTGACTTGACTGACAACAATATTAAAAGTAACATGCTTAACGACATATACTCGTATAATAAGATGTATATATCTCGAGTTTATAGTTGTGTACTAGAGTAAAATTTTAGTTACTAAACTATTTTTTTTGTTTTGACCGTTGCAGAATCTCTAGTTATTATGTATTTCCTGACCAAAAAAATTGGGCAACAAGACATTCAGTGTTTAGATAGCACCGTTAAATTATGCCTAGATACGTACTCTATTTTCATTCCTTTGCCCCATCCCCGGAAGACTCAAGCGGGTCTTAGAATTCTATATTAGAAATTTGTCAGGTCGGTCTAGTTGATCGATCGCTCAAACAAACTTACCAGATTTTGTTTCTTAGACTTACTTATTAGACATTTTTAAATTAAACAACTTTACGGATTTTATCGCCGTAACCATGAACGCTGTAAAGGGTTCGAAACGTCGGGTGCTAAATTTAAAAATAAACCGCGATAAAATCAGTAAAGTTGTTTAATTTAAAAACTTACCAGAGTTTTGGCAAATTATATATTACTTTCTATTGATATTATTTTGATACTTGCTTAACTGCAAAGAAATATTGCGAGTAAACTTCCCCAATGTAAAAAAAAACTGAAAGTATTACTTATATTTAATATGTGAAGTGTGGCAAACCTCAGTAGCGTCGCGTGTTACTTCTTCGTATTCTAAGTAACAGCCTATTTTAAATTGTCCCACTGCTGGGAAAAGACCTCCTCTAGACTGAGAGTATAGGGCATAGGCGACGCGGCCCAAGTACATTTGAGCAGACTTCACATATCCCAAAAATCTTTTTATTATTCCAAAGATGTGCAGGTTTCCTCACGATGTTTTCCTTCGCCGACGAGCATGATAAATCACCACGTAAAATTATAATTTAGGAATTAAAGATTTCATTGGTGCCGACACCGAAGATCGAACTCACGTCGGCCTCGAGTACACTTAAAGGCGAGCGCCCCGTCACTTAGCTACCACTGCTCTTCCACGCCTTATTGTAAGTTATTTTTTTTTTAATTTAGCAACGTGACTCCATTCATTACATCAGCTTTTGCTTCACTTCTACGGCCGTGCTCGCCCGAGGAAGTACCACCGCCCTTTATAAAATCGGCATAAAATAAAGTATGCATGACTTTTGGGAAAGCCGAAAGGCCATGTCTACCCTTTTTTTTCCTATTCCTATCCTCTCCAAATTCTTAAACCCGACCGCATCCTATCCAATACACTGATCTCCCAGGTTGACAACGCACTTGCAACTTTCCCGATGTTGCGTTTGTCTATGGACGACGGGATCGCTTACCATCAGGTGAACTGTCTGCTCGTTTGTCTTCTATTCCATAAAAAAAATTCTGATAGTGAAGCGAACGACAGATACTATTGAGCCAAAATTTAATCAAATATTGTTCAGGACTTATCGAATAACTGTAATAGCTGAATTGTTATTTGTAATTAAGGTATTCGAGGCCAATTTAAATGGGCGAGTTGTCCTTTAGAACTGCCTAGCCCACTTTTGATGGTCGAATTCGAGCTTATGAATTGTTGACCAATTTTATACCACCCATATAATTATTTTAGGTAGTATCAAGTCTGACTTTGGGTGGCGTGTCCTACTATAAAACCGTCGAGGTAAAATGATATTATTACGGAGAGCAAAAACAATGATAATTTTGCTGATTGAGAAGCGTGTATTTGGCGCAGTTAAAATGTATGTAGAGGGTTATTAAAATTACCGAAAAAGCATCACACACAACGATGACGTTTTTACACGTCACATTATCATAACACACATACAATATGTCAACTAATTTCTTCTTTATTACGAAATTACCAAGTTACATTAATGAAACTTTAGAGACTACACTGAACATTAACTACTACAGAAGCTCTTTTTGTAAAGAAAACTCGGGTCTCGGAGATATTTTATAAAATCGATTCATAGAAAATATTTTATATTGCATCTCTTTGACCGATTGTGTAAACGTCATGTATGTAAGGCAAAATTCCTGCTTTTATACTTAAAATTATATACCCTGTTCAAAAATCAAATCCACGGGGCATAATGTCACAATCAATTATGGAAATAATTACTATAGAATTTTGATCTTGATGCTTGTTCTTTGGATCATTACGTTAACTCTAGTATCTTATAATTTTATCGAAGGTATTATCAAAATCAAGATAAGTGAATTGTGTTTTCTATCAAATCACTAACATAAACGTAACAAAATCAAGCAAAACATATTTTGTCCATTGTTTTAGGAGTATTACAAATACACCAACTTATTCCGTAAGCCTATTTTTTAATGTCCCACTGCTGAGCAAAGGCCTCCTCTAGATAGAGGGTATAGGGCATAGTCCACCACGCGGCCCGCGATTGGCGGACTTCACATATCTCAGAAATATTATGAGATATGTGAAGTCCGCCATGATGTTTTAAATATCATGATGTTTTCCTTCATCACAGAGCACGTGGTAAACTTATCCCGTGAAGTTTTCTAATTTTTCATTTTACTTAAGATTCATGTATAAACAACCACTAATATTTTAACGCAAATAGACAATTATTCGAGCTAAGTTCTAGTGAGTTTACTGAAGAGCTCATTTTTATACATCAGAGAGGAAAGAAAGAAAGAAGACGTCACAGGATTAAATCTAACGACAACACGCAGTCGAATGGGCCTCAAGCGCCACTAATTTTATTTCGGCATTCATCATTTCTGCTGCCCTGGTAGGCGCGCGTAAAAATATTGTTTTTACTTATCAGAGGGTGTATTTAGGGTGGATTTCGGGGGCGCTAGGGGTGTCTAGGGGTGTAATTACTCGACTCAGACGGGGGCCCGCAATGCTCCACCTTTGTAGGTGACGTATTTTTCTTAATCCACAACTAGGGGACCAACGTTAGGCATAATTTAGTGTTGCCCCTAACTAAAAGAAACTCCGTGGATTTTTTAAATCTGATATTTGCTTGTGTTCATGTTTTAAGCAAGCACTGATCGATACAAACAAACTTCTATTAGAAATAAAAATAAAAGTAATATCTTTTGCTGATGTATGCATTGATCAGCTTTTCTAAAATTATAAAAAGATTATTTGCATGTTTGCTATTGTATGTATATATTATTTATTACCTCGGACCTAATGCATTCTCCACCAGCCAATCTATGGATGACGCAGAGAGGAATGAGGCAGGTGTATAAAGTTTCAAAAGAAACAATATTTATATACAATTTACATTTAATTTAATCAAATAAGTAAATATTACATAAACATATAGTTACAATAAATGTATACATAAAATTATCTGATAAAATACGTATAATATAATATTTATATACTTATATTACGAATACGATGACTAAAGATGTGGTGATTCTACCAGCTTAGTCAGGTATAGTTTTTTTTTATTTTATACCGAAATGCATTGAGTTCAGTAGTTTTCCTGATTTCATAAGAAAAATCATTCCAGAAGAGAATGGATTGGACAGGAAAGGACAAATACACAAAACTGGACTTGTAGGAGGGACATTGAAAAAAGAGATTATTTGAGAAGCGGAGGGATATTTATATATATGCACTACAAACATCCAGATCCGAAACAATGATTTGTAGGCCATACAAATATTTCTTCTAAGTGGGAATCGAACCTACGAGCCGCGAGGCTGGTACCAACGGGTTAGCAATTGAGCCAACCAGCGACAACGGAGGCATAGCTAACAAAGAAAGTTAAACGAAAAGTCGTTAATCTCCGAAAATGCAGCAGATCGTATAAATCTGTGTTAAATTCGACACGACTGTACACGTTACATGCGCAGTGCGCACGGCCCAGGAGTGCAAAAACAATGATGTTGACTGTACTATGCTATTCAACTAAGAATGTGCACGTCTTTGACCCGCAGTTGTCAAAGAGCTGTCAAAAGGTACTATATTTACAATTTGACAGCTATGACTCGACAATATAGCGAGAGGTCATGCACATTCTTTGTTGACTGGCACTATGGTCTTATAAAAATAGAACAACCTAAGTAAAATTTGACACGACTGTACATAAATTGCTCAGTACCTATTTGAAAGGTTTTCGGCTTTACTTAAACAGAAACCATCTCTTCTTCAGGAGCAGTGCGAAGCGCAAGAATAAAATTAAGAAAAATTCAAAACGATTGTAAACGATTACAGTTCACACACAAAGATATACTACATACAGGGTAACAGGCGAGCTGCTAACGATATTAGAAGAGAAAACTCGGTACTCGATTGTCATCATATTTATGTAATAAAATAAGGAGCATAGTTTCTGACAATTTTTAATAAATAATTGAAGCATAGATTCAATGCCGGCAGCGAACATATGGCCAGTTGGCGCAATTCATCGACCCGAAAATGGTGGCTACTCGCGCCTTGCCCGTCAGTATGCCCATGCGCTTCGTAATTAACTGTTCAATTAAGTGTACTCAGTGGTCATTTATTTTTTCTTTTATTCTTCATATAAAATAAATAAAGTCCTGACCGAATTACGGCTACGGCGGCCAATCTAATCTGAAATTAGCCAACTGCGCAGGAGATATTATATAAGTGTACATGCAAACAAAAATGTGCACTCTCTGTTCCTTTACTCTCATAGCCCGATGGGACGGATATCCGACACGATCGGAGAGAGATCAGACGCAGGACCGACTTTTACATGCCCATCCGACGCATGGATCATCTTTCTTTTTCAGGTAATCGGGTGATCAGCCCGCATTGCCCTAATCCAACCACGAAACAACAACAGAATCGTTGTTTCCCCGCGGGATTCGAATCCACGATCTCCGGGTTGAAAAGCAAGGGCCAAGTGCCCAGTAGGCTATGCCATCTAGGGAACAAGTATGATACTCTATTTTTACGTGTAGTCAAATATCTTTTGTAGAAACCAATAATTATTTCCACAGAAAATTGTGAAACCAAATTCATATGCCTTAGAAGATAACTTTCATGATACTTTTTTTTCAGTTATTTTGATTTTCTAAAGACTATTCTGTCGATCTTGCAATTAACGTTATCCCATATGGGGTACCCTCGTGATTGTATCCTTTAAAATAAAAAAAGGATTTTAAAAATCGGTTCATAAATTGCAGAGTGATCGGGGCACACAAAAAATAAACAGTGGAAATAGGAACCTCCTCCTTTTTTGAAATCGGTTCAAAAAACTCTTTTGCAAAGCCTTGTTGGACATAGTTCTACTACGAGGAGTCTTGTAAATGGTCTGTTAAATGCCAAAAACATGTCGCCACTTTCAAATACCTTATAAAGTCGACAAAATAAAGTATGTTAGACTTTTGGGGATGCCTGATGGCCATGTCTAACCTTTTCTTTTCCCACTCCTTTCCGCTGCAAATCCTTAATCCCGACCTCATCCTATCCAATAAACCTATTCTCCAATTCCCAGGTTGACAACACACTCGGGACTCTCCGGATGTTGTGTATGTCTATGGCTATGGGATCGCTTACCATCAGGTGAACCGTCTGCTCATTTGTCTTTCTCTCCATAAAAAAAAACCGCATGCAAAAGAGAATCTTCTTTATAAGACACATTTTATATCAGAAAAAAAGAATTCCCTGTTCAATCTTTTTTAAAATAAATACAAAGTTACCTACTTATGTAAAGCATTGTAAATAACTGGTATTAAAAACTGAATAAGTGATCGGAAACATACTTTGTTGCCATCAGAAGTCGATAAAAATATCATCCGGCAGTTCGAATTTTATTATTTCAATCGGCACTTTTAATAAATGGTTGTTACTGGCATTTAAAATTCAGCTTAATTTTTTTTATAGAGTACACTGTGTTCATTCTCTTTACTATTTTCTTTTAACGGTTAATGGTCTCGGCTTGTCGAAACTGTTGCAGAAATAATTATTATAAGGACATTTTTGGTTTTCTATATTTAAATAAAACCAAGAGTGTGTCGGACACGCACATGAAAGGGTTCCGTAGCCGCCTTCCAGATGCAGCATCAGATGAGCTTCACATCATATTACACGTGATATACATACGCTAGAAATTATTAATTTTAGCTCAATCGGGAAGTCGGTCAAATTTAACTTGCAAAGTACCATTCGCAAAAAATACGGGACAGGTAAAACTAAATAAAAGCTTGTATTTTTTTTCAAATAACAAACAGTTGTTATTAATATGTAAAGATGTATAGATGAGCACAGTCTCGAACATAATCTCTGTTACCGCTACAAACAAAATTATCATTCGAATCTCAGTTTAATTCGAAATCGGCCATTAAGTCTATAACATCCATTAAATGCTCACGCGAACGCTCCCATGCACAAACGGGGACCACCGTGGTCGGATTAATAGAATCTCGGAGACCACGTCATAATCCAACTCATTAGGCGAGTCGAATTTACGGCTGGCCCGCGACACAGATGGGAATTGGATACGGCTCTTTTTAAGCTTAATATGTTTCGCTACTCTTTTAACCGGCTTCAAAAAAGGAGGTTGTCAACTCTAATGTTTCTATTTTTTTTTATGTATGTTCGCGCGTATCTCCGCCATTTATGAAACGATTTTCATAATATTTTTTTTATCTTAAAGTAGTGAGGTACCCTATTTTCGAAGTGGTCCCCAAAAAATGGATCCACTTATACGGTGTTCGAAGTTTGTTTTTGTAATTTTCTTTGAAAATTATTTTGTGATTATAAAATTAGTTTATATTCGTAATCCTTGTTCGTTGAGCTCTTCTACTTACGTTCAGAGAATTACCAAATATGATGCGTGCTGAAATTTACAATAAATAGCTAGTAAGCCTGACAGTAGAGACATAGGTTTATAGATATATATTTCTATAGAATAACAATTGCTGTTTATATTTAGAGATGAGAGCGTAACAACTTTTCACAGCTTTTGCTGTACTTCTACGGCCGTGCTCGTCGTGGGAAGTACAACCGCCCTTTATAAAGTCGGCATAAAATAAAGTATGCGTGACTTTTGAGGATGCCGGATGGCCATATCTAACCTATTATATCCGATCTCCTAGGTTGACAACGCACTCGCAACTCTCCGGATGTTGCGTTCGTCTATGTGCGACGGGATCGCTTACCATCAGGGTGAACCGGCTGCTCATTTGTCTTCCTTTCCATAAAAAAAAATATTTTCCTAAGATAGAAAAGAGAAATATACGCCATGACGGAAGCTAGATAGAAGCTGTATCAGTAATGAACAAGCTTTTTTATATAATGGAGCACTTATTTTATTTATTAAAAGAAAATATATTATTATTATTAGAAGAAACCTAGTGGTGCTCAATTATATAAGCTTAACGTATAAAAGGGGGTCCCAGAACAGTTACCCCTGCTTGAAATTATTATTTTTAACTTATATGAGTGACCTTTATTGTATTGATTCAATAATAAAAGTGATATAAACAAATTCCAACTTCCATTCCCGATTTCAACTGCAAATAAACCACGAAAATTCCAACGATATATTACTCGTATAGTGTAACTTTTACCGTATACCGCATCCAAACTCGATATAAAATACCGCATCCAAACTTGATATAAAATACCGCATCCAAAACTCCCCGGCGATACATTATCTTCGGAGCCATACATGTTTCATATTGAGCGATCAATCTTCCGCCCACCGCCGTCTACGCACTTTTCATTTTTATTCAAATTTTAATGCTCATCCCTGATGAGTTTATTTAATTTAATACACGCCTCGTCCCATGATTTATTGTCTGTGCCCGCGCCAGGTATTATGCAAATGAGCCGGTATTAGAAAGTAAACTGTAATGCGTTATTGTTTAAATAGACACAGGGGAGAGCACTGTACTTTCCATACAGCCTGCGTTAAGCCTGGTTAATAGCAAGTATTATTTTTACAGAAATTTAAAATAGATTTCAAAGATAAAAAGTACTCAAAACTTTATAAGCACACTTGAAGGAGCTTGTCCTTCTAGTGTGTCCATAAAATTTTGAGTTTCCTCGATTTGTCTGAGATCTTACTAGATCCTGATTTAATGATCATGCGATCACCGGGAAGCCCTTTGAAATATTAAAAAAAAAATCAAATCATTCCAGTTAACAAAATGATAATTTCCGTATTTGAAGTCAAAATCAGCAGAAGTGTTTAGATATCCATTCTATTTTCTAATTCCTTACTCCTTCCATCCTGAAGGGATTTGCAACGGTCCACTAGAAACTTTTCAGATGATATTTGTCTCCATGAACGACACTTATCACATAACATCAGGTTATCTATCAGGCCACTTGCAAAAGTTTAAAAAAAATTGCATCGATCTCTAAACTTACGATTGAAAAACTTCTTTCCATAGCGTTAACGTCGTCGCATTAGTCCTTTCGGCGATTCAAACACCACCCCAAACATTTTAATTACGGCCGGCGCAACGTAACGGCCCGCCGATAATATTAATCTATTTCTCCCGAAAAAAAACCGAGAAAAATTTGCATTCCCATCGCCATTCCAGACGCAGTTTTAATCGTCCCCCCATTAAGCACATCGCCGCGTAACCGCCCGCGTTTATGACCGCCATTTTGAATTAATTCGCGCCAAAACAAAATGGCCACCGCCGACGACCCGCCTAGTGTCGGGCGATAAAATTTTTATTAATCTCGAACTGGATCTCGACGTGTGTTAACAGGGCCGCAATTGTTTCGCGAAATTTTCCATCCTTTTAACGTTGTAGGAATAACGAAGCATTACGGTGGTACAACAGCATGTGTTTCCCAGAAATTTCGCCCCGCAAATGATAATCCACCCCCGTAATGGCAGCCTCTTTTACCTTCATAAAACACGTTGCAGCGTCGAGACCTCTATCGTTGGAATTTATGTTTTCCACCTTGCCTTGTTACTGACTGAAATATGATCTCTTTTGAGAAAAACATATATTTTTAAAACTATAGTGATTTTTAATTGTATCATATGGATTTGGTGACTTTTTTATGGAAAGTAAGACGAATGAGCAGGCTGTTTACCTGATGTTAACTGATCCCGTCGCCCACGGACACACGCAACGTCCGGAGAGTTGCGAGCACGTTGTCAACCTGGGAAATCGGATAGAATAGGCTTAGTGGATAAGATGGAGTCGGAATTAAGGATCTGGAAGGGGATGGGAGTGGGAAAAAAAGGGTAGCCATGGCCATCGGCATCCCCAAAAGTCATATATACTTTATTTTATGCCGACTTTATAAAGGGCGCCGGTACTAGAAGTGCAACAAAAGCTGTGAAAGGATGTGATGCTCTACCACCTAGGGAAGTATAAATGATAACTACATTATATGACTAACTAGCTAACTCAAAAATATAAGTTGGCACAAAACAAGTTCCTTTATGTTAAATAAAACTAATTTACAGAGTTTATCGCGTTTATTTTAATCTTAAATTTATATGTTTTAAAACATTTCTAAACATTTCTCATAAAACATTTGAAGTACTCTAAATGTCTAACTTATATTGTTTATTATAGTATACATTAGGCATGAGCCCTTTCAGTGATTTTTCACTTGCTATCGGTTATATAACGTTCTTATTGTAGGCAAAGATAACGTTATATAACCGATAGCAAGTGAAAAAACAGTGAAATGGCCTATGCCTAGTATACATCACTTTAGTATCGTAATAATAATAGCCTAATAAATTGATAGTTTGCGTTTAAAAATAATGCAAGTGTAAAAGAACGTATAATTTAACCAAAACCTGTTGAGACTTCGCGAAGAATAATTGCGTGCGTAAACGGCTATATTTAAAAGCATCTGATAGTTTTATGGCGCTGGATGAGCACAAATTATAATTATTGTCAATAAAAATTTCACGACACTGAATAATTTACGTTCATTATAAAGGATAAATCGTCATTGACGCTGGTTACTTTTGCATCGTTCAAAATAAAACCTACGTATTTTTTTCTTTTTGTAAAAATAATTTATTTTGTGTATTGAGTGCGATTAAAAATAACTAGAGATCTAGGAATGTTCGATATTAACCATTTTAGGGTTCCGTAGTCCATTAGGAATCCTTATAATTTGGTCATGTCTGTCCGTCTGCGCTCGTACTCCGCTGTTTATGTACCAATTGTCACAAAATTGGTGGATAGATGTATCTTGAAGGTCCAAAGGTTGGTTTTTAATAATGCAAAAATAATCTTCACCTCCCCCCTGCTTTGAAACCATGTGGATCAAACCCTCAATCTCGAGATATCGTAATACAAAGTATATTTAATAATTCTTAAAAAAAAATGTGCTATATACCTCTAAGAAAGTACTTTCAACTAAAACTATAGCGGATTCGGTATCATCGGTACTTACAATCGTTCTAACAAAATGTATGGAGTCAACCGCAAAATGAAATTTATGGGTATTTATTTAGCAACATAGCAGATGGCTACGGAACCCTTTGATGTGCGTGCCTGACACGCTCTTAGTCGGTATTTTTAATGAAATTTTAGTGAACGTCAATTCGCGTCTTAAAACACACAATGGATGTTTGCGCGTCATTTCAGTGTGATGTGTAAAATAAGACGGTAGTGTGTGTAATGACTTGTTTATTTGTGTAGTGTATTTCTAAAGCATATTATCTGAAAAATCTTATTTTATTACTTCATATTTACGCACCCTATATAAATTTCTACTGTGCTAAAATGCATATCGCCATTCCGTACCTCCGCAGGTTCAATTTTCTTAAAAAGGTGTACAAAGTTTTTGCTCCACTTATTAATGTAATAATGCAATACCTTATCCGTTATTTTGATTTTAAAAACTAACAAAGAAACCGATTTTTTATAAAAAATTTGTAGAACCATTGTAGACGTGTACTCTATCAGATAAAGAAATATTTTTTCAACTCGGTTCATAAGTTGCGGAGATATTTGCAAACATTCCTAAATTTTGTTATGATTATTTAAAAAACAAACTGATGAACCGATTATTTTGAAAATTGTATAGGACCATTCTTGAAGAAATAATATCTATAAGATAAAAAAAGAATGTTTAAAATCGGTTCAAAAATGTCAGGAGATATGCGCGAACGTACATAAGATAAAAACAAATAAACATTCTGATTGAGAACCTTCCCCCTTTTCTGCAATCGGTTAAAAACAAATCAACAAACGATAATAATCCTGAATCAATAATATTTAAACATCGTTTTTATTCGCGCCAGCTGTCAATGTTGGCGGGAAATTTTTCCCCGGCCGTCGTCCACAGACAACGAACACATCCGATCGGGCGTACCTATCGGGAAACAAGGAGGTTTTTCTATAAATTGTAACGGCAATCACTGTCAGGCGCACTCGTCGTTCCGAGCGGAGTTGCTAAATATTTAAGCGCACGTCTTTTACCCTCGCCGTACAAGTTATGAGTGCCTAGCACGAGACCAATCCCCCAAATGGACCCGCCCGATATTATGTGTCTGTTTTGCAGGTGTCTAGCCGTAATGGCGGATTAAATATTGGTAGGACAACACTAGCGGCCGGTTTTGCTTGAGCGATGTGTTCTAATTTTAAATTTGTGTCGGCGTTTGGTTTTATTTTTTTTATACACGTTTTGTTTTTTAGTCACGTCTCGGGTTTGCGTGCCAGTGTTTTAACAGTTTATCTGAAAATTTTAAGAGATTTATTTCTAAGCGGTAAGATAGATATTCGTACGATATCTATATTAAGAAAAATAGTTGTTTTTTTAATTTTTCTCGACTTCTAGCTGCGTGCGACATATCAATGAGACGATCGATTTTTCTGTGATTCATGGACGTACATGCAAGATAGACAGATGAAAATACTTCTGTTGTTGAATGCTATAAAGGCAGCTTATACAATTGTTTTAATATTTTTTCTGTACAGACTATTTATGTGCAAATATGTTTGAAGTACCCAACTCTTAATAAACGTATTATATGATATACGAAATACGTGAGAAAAAAAAATTTTTAGTTGTAAAGGGTTCTTCAACTATTAACTATTATGTTTTTTTTTTATATTTAATGTTAAAAAAATATTCGCCATAACTCTTGTGGCTTGCACCGATGGATTTATGAACCATTCATGCATTGGTCACATCGGCTATTTGTAAACGCCCCATTGGGAGGATACATTCAATGAAATATTTATTTTTACTTATCGAGTAACCCAATTCCAGTTACTAGCTGACAAAGAAGAATATTTTTTTTTTCAATATTGAATATATTTTAGCCTTATAAAATATCTACAACACGAGTGGTAACTAACCCCTATTTTTTTGTTTTATAAAAATATTAAAAAATTGTTTGAAATTTTACTCATATTTCTTAACCATTCCTACTAAGCTCTAGGTGTGTGCTAGGATATGGTTAACGACAATAGTCGAATGGCGGGATTCGAACTCTCGACCATGGATCGGATGCCTGTATCCTTAAGTATTACGCTTCATTTCGTAATAAGAAGCTAGAATTTTAGTTTTTTTTTGGAGAGTTTTATTAATATCACCCTCTCGTCATTTTATCGTAATCTTTTCAGTCTTGTTTATAGGGTTCCGTAGTCCAGTAGCAATCCTTTCGTCTGTCCGTCCGGGCTCGTACTACGCCGTTTCTGCGCCGTTTGTCAAGAAAAATTGTGGAGAGATGTATATTGAAGATCCAAAAGTTGAGTTTTAAAATGAAAGGTCTCTTAAAATGCAACAAAAACTATCTTAAATCCAGTCTTGAGTTTAGAGAATCGGCGCCCCCACATAACTTTTGAAATATTATTACAATTATTCTGAAAAACTTGTGCTAAATACCCATAAGTATATATACTTTTAAATAACTATAGTGGACTCGGTATCACCCATCGTTATTTTTATACAACTCTACAGACGTATGTACTTACAGGTGCCCTAATAAGTATAGAGTTGACGGCAAAATGAAATTTGTCTGTATTTATTATGTGAAGCGGTCGGACGGGTCATCGGATGGGATGACGGAACCTTTTCATGTGCGTGCCTGATATGCCCTTGGCCGGTTATTGCAACTTTATTTTGGACTAAAGTTGCAAATGCTATAATATTACTTTTCTACTTATATAGACTAACTTAGAGGATATCTATTTTGTTTCTTGGTCAGTCTTTAAGACAAATCTTGTGTGTGTCAACCACGCACACACGTAAGTTTGTGTGTATCTTATCATCCATTACATAATCCATCGGCGTGCTTCCGGCCACATCACATTATTAATACAACTTATACTGAATACTAAATGCTTATTAACTGCAGAGACATGTGTGGAATTCATCCTTATACACGCATACCATTTAAATTATTAAATAATGAGATAATCCTAATTATTATTGCAGGATGATGTTTTTTATTAATATATAACAATCACATCCTTCATTTTTGCCTAATGACGTTTGTTTTGTAAAGTTGTATATAATTTGTTAATAAATAATGTTAAGAACAAGAACTGCTCAAAGAAACTGATGCTGAACTTGTTATCTATTAGTTATAAGCACATGTGTGGCATATATGTATATATATGTATAAATGTAAATATTTGTATATTAGTATGTATGTATTGTTAATTTATATGTATATGTAGGTATAGAATTTTGATGATATTTTTTTTTTCTCCGTATTAAATATTTTTGATTATTACACCTACTAAATATTCCCTAAAACTCCTAAAGGTAAACTGGGAGGCAACGCCATTGGCATTAAATTCGCCGTTGTACTACCTTTGTACAGAAGTTTAAATAAATAAACAAAACAAGCAAGTGGTTGAACAGTATGATTTGTATATTGGGCTTAATATATTTCAATTTTTAATTTTGCAATATTTTTACGATTTTTTTATGGAAAGGAAGACAAATGAGCAGACAGTTCACATGATGATAAACTATCTCATTGACCGTAAACACACGTAACATCCGGAGAGTCGCAAGTGTGTTATCAACCTTGGAAATTAGATAGAATAGGTTTATTGGATAGTATAGGGTAGGGATTAAGGATTTGGAGGGGAAAGGAGTGGCAAAAAGGTAGACATGGCTATCCGGCTTTATGCCGACTTTAAAAAGGAATTTATATCTTACGCTCTGTGAAACAGGTCAACTCCTAATTTAAATAGGATATCTAAGATTTCTACCACAAATGATCTTTAAAGGAGTTTTACATTTTAAATGACCACTATTTTTATATATTAAGCCTGTTATATATTAAGCCAAAAGATAGTGGTGGGTAGGACAAAATTTATACCGCTGCTAACATCCAGCTAAATCCAGACGGATAACCGTACCTAGTGGCTCAGGTACCATATTTTAGGGTCAGCAGAGTTCTAAGCCACTTCGTTCCACCCACTTTAACGCCCGTATATCATACTCGCTTGAGATATTGCGTGATATTTTTAGTATATCACTTTGTATGGGGCCTTGGGGAGTCCATACATTTCTGCGGTCGGAAAAACGACCCGCAAGGAACTTAATGTGTGTTTTTAACCATTAACTCGTACAAAATGGCGTAACTTTACCGGTTGTGGTTGCAATTATTGTATACTTTTTACCTAAATAACTTGTTTTTTAATTGAAATATTAAAGACATTGGGTGCTGTTAGATATTTTTTTATGAAAAAACGCTGCATTTGTAAGCTTTGTAGCTTGTATTAAATGGGGATTACAAACATTAATATCATATACAAAAACACCCAGATCCGAAACAATTGTGGCGAGTGGGAATTGAACTGACGACCAATCACGCCGAAGCTAACAGCTGCGCCAACCAGTCATCTAAAACAAATAAAATAAAAAACATAGTTATAAATTCAGATAACACTTTACATATGTTCTTACAGTTAAATTTTTTGAACTCTTAGTTTAATTATTTATAGTTTATATAAATGTATTGGAAAATTAACTATTCTTTTATTAAATTTATATTAATTAAATTTCAATTAATTGATTAATAAAACTATTAAATTGTCGTCATACTGATAAGTATTATTAAAATATATATTTCTTAATTAATTTTAGACCATATAAAATTAAATCACATTCAAACACAGATGGTTTTTTTATGACATTAGAAAATTTTCAAAGGGGGAAAATTCCTAGTATTATTTCTAATTGCCTGTTGTGCGATCAAATTCGTACTGCTATATTTTTTAATTGTGATAGTTTGCGCGTGTATATCACTGAACTCCTTCTAAATGGCTGATTTTGATATTTTGTGTGTTCAAGGATTCGAGAAAGATTTAGATTCACAATTTTGTCCAAAAAATGTTGCAAGTTTCAAATTAAAGACGTTTGTGCAGGACAACATCTGTCCAGTCCGCTAGTATCATATATATCCATTAAATGACATCTTATTGATTTTAACCAGAAAGAGCATGATATCTTAACCAATGAAATACAGATTTAAAGGGGTTACCACAAATATATGGGGTGGTAGAGCATAACATCCTTTCACAGCGTTTGCTGCACTTTTCGGCCACGCTCGTCCGGGGAAGTACCACCGCCCTTTATAAAGTCGGCATAAAATAAAGTATGCATGACTCTTGGAGATGCCGGATGGCCATGTCTACCCTTTTCTTTTCCCACTCCTTTCCTCTCCAAATCCTAAAACCAATTGTATCCAATTTCCCAGGTTGACAATGCACTCGCAACTCTCTGGATGTCGCGTGTGTTCATGGGCGACGGGATCACTTATCAGGTGAACCGTCTGCTCGATTATCTTCTCTTCCATAAAAAAACGAGTATATACAGATAATAAAAAATATCTACAGTAACAAGGGTACAGTAAATTAGAAAGAATCGGCCCAACCTTCCCTATTAGAAAAACCAAGTTAAAACTTTAGAATTATTTATTCTTGGTACATCACTTTCGTCGAGCCATGCCTAATAATAAGTCCGAAGTCATTTCGATTCATAATTCGATTTCAATATAAGGCTCTAGTCACACAAAAATATCAAAAAATATTTAGAAATAACATAGTGATATTTTTTTATGTTACGTTTTGCGTTTAGTTATTCATTGCAAAATAATTCTACCACGTATTCAAAAAAGATGATTCGCTGAAAAAATCGTTGAGACCGACTTCAAAAAAAGGGATCAATTCCGATGTTTCTTTTTTTGGGCATGTTTGAGCGTAACTCAGCCATTTGCGAACCGATTTTAAAAAAAATCTTTTTTTTCTAAGTAGATATACTTCTGGTACGGTTTTATAAAACTATAACAAAAAATCAGTCCAATAGTTTGTTCTTTAATTTAAAAATAACGAAAAAAATATATCTCATTGTTTAAATTTTAGTGCGTTTGAGGTCGATTTTTTTTTTGGAAAAAATAATCCTGTTAATTTCACTAATCTCTAAACCATCCATTGTCTAGTGTCCACTTTCTATATTAAAGTCGACATTTTGGAGCCGATTTCAAAAAAGGAGAAGTATTGTGTGTATTAGTGTATTTCTCCGCAAGTTATGAACCGATTTTTAAAATATTTTTTTTTAAATTTGAAAGCATATAGTTACAAGGTTCCATATAATTTTTATTTAATCAAAATAACTAAAAAAAATTGTTTCCCGAACGTACCCGTAAGGCGTTTGAAGTAAGTTTTGCTTTTTATTTTGTAGAAAATAATTATATTGTAATATTTACCATATTGTTTTATGAAATTCCTTTTTTAAATTACTCACAAATTTTCCATTGGATGTGTTCGCGTCTTTACATTGGAACACCTTCGATTCATATTGATTCCATCAGTATTAAAATTTTCCATTGGATGTGTTCACCTCTTAACGTCGGAACAACATCGATTCATATTGATTCCATCAGTATTAATATAATTCCGATTGGGATTTTTTTTGTGCGTCCCGAAATGACGAATCGGATTTGACCGTGAGATAACGCATGGAAAATTATGGTCAAAAATTCTTAATGCTTTTTTTTAATAATAGCACGTGGAAATCGTGCTTTAACTGGTTTTTTAAAGCTTAACGACTTTGCCATATGATAGTTGAGTTTTTAGAGAGACGGAGGCAAACGAGATGGTGAGCGACCCCCACCCATGGACTACAGCAACACCAGAGGAATTACGGTTACTAGATATTTATAGATAATAAAATATTAAAGAAAACCTTAGACATTTGAGAAATGCTTTATTTCTGAAGACGACTTCTTATTTTTTATTAAACCAGTCATATTCAGTATGTTAGTTATAAATTAAAAGAATTATTCTCATAAAAAATATAAAAACTAACTTTAAACACTTCAGCCGACTACTTAACGGATTTTTATGAAAAAAATCTATGGGATAAACGCATAAGTCGATTAAAAAATCCAAAATTAACTTATTGACAAAGAAGATTTAATAAAATTTCAAACATATCGAAAACCTCTTCATTTTTAAGTTCTAACCAACATTTTTCCATTAGCAATCCTAACCAATATCAAATTTAACCGAATTTTATAAAAGTAATAAGGTCAAAGTCAGAATCTGGTGCATAATGAATATTTGATTATATCCAAAATTTTATTCACTCAGTTTGCTTTTTACTTAAAGTATAACTTTTTTACAAAAAAATCTTTAAGAAACCTATTCAAATATATTTTCTAGGTACATATTAGAGAATCTTATGTGTGTGCATAAAAATAAAAATGAATTCCCAAGATATTGTAACTTACATAATGTAAATACTAGGAACAAACGTAGATTAATTCCTTCTGTCCCAAGACTGAGAAGGATAAGTAAATCTTTTATTATTAATGGAAAGGCAGACAAACGAACAGTCGGTTCACCTGATGGTAAGCGATCCCGTCGCCCATATACAAACGCAATATTCGGACAGTTGCGAGTGCGTTGTCTACCTGGGAGATCAGATATAATAAGTTTATTGGATAGGATGGGGTCGGGATTAAGGATTTGGAGAGGATAGGAATGGGAAAAGAAAAGATTAGACATGGCCATCCGGCATCACCAAAAGTCATGCATACTTTATTTTATTCCGACTTTATGAAGTGCGGTGGTACTTCCTCGGGCGAGCACGGCCGTAGAAGTGCAGCAAAAGCTGTGAAAAGTTGTTATGCTCTATCACCTCTATATATTTTATGGGGTAATGTATACGCTTCTACTACAGACTCACAGAAAATGTTCAAAATTGTTAAGGAACGTTTGGAACTTCAATATCAGTGACGTAAATGACAATACACCCCAGTAATGAAATACTCGCTTCAGGTTCTAAAACATTAAAGGATTATATTTGTAATACATATCATAATTATAATTATATCATTAATAATTTTAGATTCATTGCGTAAAGATTTTGAAAATGTGCTCGATAAACTGGCTACGTAAGCAGTTCGCTCAGGGTACGCTCGTTA
>JAOCPS010080679.1:0-16001 GCA_025505425.1 Graphium colonna | reverse complement strand
CAATATTTACTTTCTATATTTTACGGCTTGTACTACTTTCCATACTAGACGAACTATTTTGCATTGGGGCTCGTATGTTGTTGCTGAGTTGTACTCAGCAAAAATAGCCCATTTTTTAGTTTCATTTAATATTAAAAAAGTGTGTATGAACTGTCGTTGTGTATATGTCTGTTGTGAAATGATGAAGCCATTTGTGCCAAAACTTACAAAGTGCATTTATTTGAAAAATCTAAGCCAATACAGAATTAAGTTATACACATGTAGGCATTCTTTAGATACATAAATTTTCAATAACAAAAAATGTATGCAGAGTTGGATCATGAGTCATCCAGCAAAGTACAAAATCTAACTTAAAACGGCATTTTGGTAGTTGGCAGTTGGTACATTTTGGCATAACTCGGTCCAATTGTCAAAAAGTCCACAGTATAGTTTTAAGACTTTTTTAAAATATGTTCCATCAGTCACATGTAACTGGTGGGATATATGTTAAAAATGTGTATGGATTGCCCTATGAATAAGGTAATATGAGATACGCACTGCAGGTCGAGATCGCGCACCGCCTGTTCCGCGATGCGGATGAACACGTCGCCGATGATCTTACGCTTGTCCTCGGGCGCCGTGGCGTGGCACAGCAGCGGCGTGTGCCGCGACCGCCCGCCCGCCTCGCGGATCGACGTGCTGCCCTGCCGGAACTGGGAAAAGAGCGTATTCCTTTTTTGAAATTCGGATTGTTTTTTTAAATTTATTGCTGCATCGTGACCGATATTGGAAACACTCGTTCCATTTTTGAATTCAGATTGTTTTTTTTTAAATCACTGGTGCAGCGTGGCCGGTATAAGAAATATTCGTTCCATTTTTTAATTTGGATTTTCTTTTAACAGGCTTCAAAAACGGAGAAAGGTACTAATTAAATGTTTATATTTTTTTATGAACGTTCGCGCATATTTTCGCCATATTTATGAACCGATTTTAAGTCATATTTTATCTAATAGGGTATTTGGGTCCCTTAAAATTTTCGGGAAAATCGGTACAATACTTTATCTTTTAAATCAAAATAACAAAAATACATAAAATCATTATGTATTTTTGCGCGCATATCTGTTATTTCAGAAATTTTGGTTCATTACGTTAGGAATGTTCGCACATATCTCCGTGACTTATGAACTGATATAAAGTGACCACTGCAAGGTGTTATATCATGTTAATATACTACGAAGCTGTTCCTTTAAATTTTTATATTATGATCACATAAATAAAGAACTAAGAGCATATTACATTATCATTGCCGTAAAACTTCTTTACTCACTACATATCAAGTATCTCAAAATGTTTCTTCTTAATAATAGAAAATCAGGCAAAGGAGCAAGCGGCTTAGTTGATAGTAATTACTTAATCTACGTCTGCTCATACACTGTATTTAAAATTTTAATTTTCTTTGCACTTTTTTTCATATTATTTCTACGATGTAATATATTATAAAGCATTTTCAAATGAGTTTTATTAGTTGTATATTGAATTAATATATTTCACTTTGACTTCGTTGGTGTTTAAAAAATTACCTGATGAGTTGCGTTGATGACGTGCAGACGTACGCCTAATTCACGTAGGGACCGCTCGACTTTTGCGCTCTCGTTCTTTCTCATGAAACCTGTGTAAGATCATTAAATCTGAGTACATTCCGAAGTGCGCAAATTGTAGCAGTAATGTTTTAGAGTAAAGTGGCTATAACGGCGCTTTAGTGCAGCGCAGCTCTCAAGTGAAATTATTACATAAAATACAGGAATAATACAGATGCGTTTAGCTTCCGCAGCTTTTGCTGCACTTTTACAGCCGTGCTCATCCGGGTAAGTACCATTGACCTTTATAAAGACGGCATGAAATAAAGTATGCATGACATTTGAGACCCGGGTGGCCAAGTCTACCTTTATCTTTTCCCACTTCTTTCACTCCAAATCCTAAATCCCGACCCATATTTTTCTAATAAACCTATTCTATCGAATTGCCCAGGTTGTCAACGCATTCGCGACTCTCCGGATGTTGCGTGTGTCTATGGGCGACGGGATCGCTTAACATCAGGTGAACTGTCTGCTCGTTTGTCTTTCCATAAAAAAATTACCATTGTCAATGTGCAGTGCAATAACTTGGTCCTCGCGTAGCGCCGTCCTCAGTAGAGCGGCGCAAACTGTGGAATCTACGCCACCGCTTACCAGCACCTGAGAGCAATTAAAAACACATTTAGTTGCTTTTTCAACGAAAAATATAATTTTAAATGTGGCACTGAAATTGTAAAGTCACGTCACGCATCGGAGTAAAAAGGCAACATACATTATTAGAGAGAAAGAGTTTTATTAAGACTTTTATTAAGTGTAGGAATATGATTTTCACCTTTTTGATAAAAATGTTTTATATATACACATATGTACTGTGACATATTATGTACTGTCTTTGATTGATCTTGTAAATTAAACCGTTGTGGCTGAAAGTGCAATGCCCGAAACTGGTACCAAAAAATCTCATTGCATCAAGATCAAAATTGTATAATTTTAGTTATTATTTCTATATTTTTTATAACATCATAAATTTTCATAATCGGAATTTAACTTAAAGTATAAAAGTATGAATTTTGCTTTACCTATACATGTCTTTTAAACAATCTGTGATATGAAATGGAGAATGCAATAGAAACTGTTTTTGATGAATTGATTTTATTTATTGGATTATAATTATAAAATTGTATAGTAGATAGGACTATGAAGTTACATGTTATTATTAATATTTGCATGCCATTTATGATGGCTGAACTAAGAGCACAAAATTATATATTTTCATCCTGTTTACATCACTGTGTTTGTTGCAAATAAAAATTATGATTATTATTATTATTATGATTCTATCAAATACCTCCGAAACCCGGTTTACCTTTACAATAGGGACTTCTGTAGGTGTTTATGTAAAAGTTTAGTCTAAAAAAATATTTGAACTTGATGCAACTTGGTATGGTATTTCATATAAAAATGGGCATCGTCCTTTGTGTGAAAAGATATTATTATTTTAATAATAATGTACTGCAACGTGTAGCTCTACTGCCAACCTTGAAGCGGCAATGTTGTTCATCGCAAATGTTTTCTATTGGAGAGTTGTATCAGAAATCCGCCAATGCTTAACAGCGGTTTTCTTTCTTTACTCTCCATTGATTAAATTTGACAAAGACTGTTTCGGCATATAAGCTTTTAATACATTGACAAACACTTTCGTCTATAGACGTCAAAAGTTCACTATGTGGCATGACGGCTATAGCCGTCCAAAACGAAACGGTCGTTTTTAGACACTAAGGCTATAGCGGCACAAATGTGCATTTATCGGTGTACAAGTAAAAGCCTAGTGTCATGTTTTCATTAAGCAAAAAAAGCAAAACTATACTCCTAATATTCTAAAAATTGCAAAAAGAAATAGTGTTCATTTTCGAACTTCACTTGTTCCCACTGTCCGTCAATGTGTTAACTCATAAAATACTTACAAAAACTTAGCTAGACCCAAGTATAACAAATCTGTTAGAATGGTTAACAATTAAAATGTGTCAATATATCATTTTCTATAACTACAACTATACTACTAACCTAGTGGTAAAGGTGCTTACACGCAAGGATACATTAGCTTTGTGTTGCTGATAAAATGAGCCGATCATATGATTTTTTTCTAATCCATGCTTGTTGACCTCTCTCCGAACGTGTCTCCTATGCGTTCTGGTGAATGCACCTCTGTTATGCACTATGATATCTTTCACTACATTAATATCCGAGTAAAGTAGACACATTTATCGCGTTATAATGTTGACCGTCGACAGTTAACCTGTTAAATGGTTACTAAAAGTAACCACAGTTATTTAGATATAATTCTAGTGAATCTACTCGGAAATCCGCCAACTGCGCAGGAGATATTATAGTGCACAAGTGTTTGCGCGAACACTTGTGCACTATAACTTGTACACTCTCTGTTCCTTTACTCCGCCCACTTATAGAAATTATAGCCCAATAGGACGGATATCCGACACCATCGGAGAGAGATCGGGTCACAGGACCGACCTTTTTGTTCTTTCCAAATTTACCATCCAACCAAGAAACAACAACATAAAGTTATTATTTTTTACCCTGCGGAACTCGAACCCACAACCTCCGGTTTACAGAGCAATGGCCCATATCACTAGGCTACAGAGGCGGTTAAGATATCATTTTTAGGCTGTTATTTGACTCACCAGCACTTTGTTGTCGCCGACCGTGTCGCGTATGTACTGCATGCAGGCCTCGCGTCGAGAGCGCAGAGTGAAGGTCCGCGCCAGGCCCGAGATGTCGAACAGGAAGTTCGAGAGCATCTGCTTGCCTTTGGGGGTCAGTTCCACCTGCGGATAGTAAATAATTATTAGTTATAACGAAAGATGGGAAAAGTGGAAGAATAAGCAAAATTTAATACCAATTCTTTGACACATTTATTTTAACAAACGAAAATCGCCTAGCTTTTGCAAACGCTAATTCAGCGGCTGGTAGGCAATGAAAACAATAAATGCAGCCGCAAATTTTATCATACTTCACAGGCATGTATGCCAACATATTAAAAAAATTGGCAATTGGACTCTCCAAACACGCAAAATTTAGAAATTCCCGTTATTTTTTTAACGCACCTCATATATTTTCGGTATAAACTCGAAATGTACTTAACCTATTGTAATAAAATTTTATAAAAAATTCGAAATTTAGATGGCCAGGACTATGTTTTCTGGATAAACTAGGATATACACATTTCTTCTACAAATCGGCCATTTCCATGAAACAACCTCTAAGGTATCTTGCGAGTTACTAACGATATTAAAGAAGAGCACTCGGCGCTCGTTTGTCTTCAAATTTATGTAATAATATTAGGGGCATAGTTTTGGCCCAAATTTTCCAATGTGAATGAAGTATGGCTGCTCGGCGCGGAGCCTGATTAACTGTACGCGCAAGGTCATCAACCCCTTATATCTAAATTGCAATACAATCCCCTATCATATTTTGGAACTTTATACCTAATATTTGCGAACATCTTTTCCCAGCTTTTGCTGCACTTCTAAGGCCGCGTTAACACGAGCAAATACCACCGCCCTTTATAAAATCGGCATAAAATAAATTATGCATTACTTTTGAGGACGCCGGAAGGGTAGACATTCCCTTTTCACACTCTTTACCCCTCCATATCCTTAATCCTGACCTAATCCTGTCCAATAAACCTATTCTATTCAATTTTCCTGGTTAACAACGCACTCGCGACTCTCCGGATGTTGCATGTGTTTATGGTCGACGGGATCGCTTACCATCAGGTAAACCATCTGCTCGTATGTGTTCCTCGCCGTAAAAAAAATACATACCTCCGGATGAAACTGCACGCCATACAACCGCATCTGTTCGTTGTATATGGCCGCTATCAGATGGTTGGAGGAGTGGGCCGCCACGCGGAACCTCTCGCCCACTTTCTGAACGCTGTCGCCGTGGGTCAAGAGAACAGGCTGCAACTTCTCTAAGCGGCTGTGGATAAAAAAATTGAATTTAAACATGAAATAAATCCTTAAAATGATCCTGATGCTGGTGCGTTGAAGACATTTTAAAAGATATAAGCAATTTGCATTCGGAAGTGATAGAAAATAACATCTTTTCACAGCTCTTGCTGCACTCTTACGGTCGCGCTCGCTCGGGGAAGTACCAGCGCCCTTTATACAGTCGGCATAAAATAAAATGTACATGACTTTTGGAGATGCCGGATGGTCATATCTACCCATTTCTTTTCCCACTCCTCTCCCCTCTAAATCTTTCATCTCGACCCATCCTATCCAATAAACCTAATTTCCCAGGTTGAAAACGCAGTTGCGACTCTCCGGATGCTGCGTGAGTTGACTCTGGCTAAGATCACTTACCATCAGGTGAACAATCTGCTTGTTTATCTTCCTTTCCATAAAAAAAAGCTTGTGTATCATTGCAACATGAGTAGAAAACTGAAAAGCTATTACGGTAAACTGAAAACACAATGATTAACAATGTAACGCTATTTTAAAGATTTTTAGGCTTGGTTTTCAAGAACTAGTGTCCGAAAGCATGATCCAGATTTAAATTAATCTTTATCTATTTAATAAATTAATTATTATATACTTTTAAGATGTTTAACATCACAGTGCCGACGTCAGAGGCTGTATACTATTATAAACATTTCATAACAACTCTGCGGTTTCACGCGTCTAAATTTTTCCCGTTTTTACAACATTTTTAATTGATGCTCCGCTCCTATTTGTCACAGCGTGATGTTATATAGCCTAAAGCCTTCCTCGATAAATGGGCTATCCAACATTGAAAGAATTTTTCAATTCCGACCAGTAGTTCCTTAGATTAGCGCGTTTAAACAAACAGACTCGTTAAGCTTTATAATATTAGTACAGATTTTAGTTCATTATTCTTTACAAAATCGACAACATTAAGGCGTTTATACTTTTCTGTTGAAAAGTTGGTTACTTTAATTTTTTTATGAACTAAATGAAAATCTGCAAGTCTATTGAAAAAACAGGACTGTTTGTCAGACTAAAAAATAATGGAGATATAAGAATAGCCTAAATCAAATATTGTAAAGATAGAAATAGATGGACTCACTTGAAGAGGGGACAAGTAGTCTCCACCTCCACTTCATATTGACCGTCTTCACGAGCCTCCTTCCTGAGCACAGAACCGCCGAACTCCTTGTTCAGCATCTGCATGCCGTAGCATATTCCTGGGAAAAAAAATAGAAAAATTGTATATTAAAAAAATTGATGCGTAAAAAAACAATATACCAAAAGGATAATTGTCTAACTGTTTTTAAATGAAACGCCTTAACGAATTTTATCGCAATTTTTTATTTTATCACTCGACTTTTCGAACCCTTCACAGCGTTCACGGTCACGGGTAGGACTGAGATGATGAACCGCGATAAAATCCGTGAAGTTGTTTTATTTAAAACGTCGAATATTCGCGTAAGTGTTAGAAATAATATTGTCTAACTCTTACTTACTTTTTTTAGCTATGCGGAAAATAACTTGTTTGGTTGTACTACTCTATCAAATTCAAATTCATCTTCGCTGTTGGCCGGAAAGTCTCTACAGCTCCGATGGGATAAAAATTAAGTAGTAGTAAGGTAGCTTAAAGCCTTATTTATAAATGGCTAAGCTCTAGAGCTCCTGGATAGTCGACAGGGCCGAACCACGACCTGTAACTTTTATCTTACTCATAAGGAGACCTATAACAAACATTTCTATCACTTCTGGATTACCCGCGTTATCACTGGAAGAAAAAATTGACAGCGAAAGAAACTCCATCAACGCCTCTATCGGGAGAGAATCCTGCTTGCAATGTATCGTACCGAATATAATGACGGTATCTAGTATATGTATGAGTTGTTTTTGAGACACTATTAGTGCCTTACGATCGCCATTCGTCTAACGAGTGCCGCGGCCTTCGATTTTTAAAGTCGCGGGGACTCGAAATATCTGTGCGATGTCAACTTCAGGTAATGAGCAATGGTGGGGAGCTTACGATCGATACGAAAGCCTAAATTGCGCATGAACCAGGACGCTCTGCGCAAGAATGGATCTTAGATTACCTGAAGTCTATTTATTTGATGGGGAATCTCATTCTGAAGGGACATTTTGTCTTTAGTATTTAACAAATGGAATAGGCAATCCGGCTCTTAACCATTATATGCGGGAAAGAATGTGGAGATAAGGATACCAAGATATTTTTGGTTTCGTTCACCCGTAGTCATTACATTAGTTCTAGTGTGTGAAGTGAAAATGCAGGTGTCGACTGCAAATAGGGCTAGCTCTACATCCGGGATAAGCAATATGCCGTTGGTGTAGGCTCTGCACCAACGGCATATTGCTTATCTACACTATATAGGGTGAATAAAGTTAGTCCTAAGATCAAACCTTGAAGCACCCAGGGCACGGGGCACGGAGTTGAGCATACTCCTCCAAAGCAGCATCGTGAGATTCTTGTATTAGGAATAGACTGTAGTTTAAATTTTTTGATGGAATTCATAAACTTCTCATAGACATGAAAGAACTCCGCATACCATTACTAGATGGCGTTGTCAGTATTTTGAATCGCGGTATCGTTTGGCCAACAGCGATAGAATATAAAGACGAATGTACTTGCGATTAGCAAAAAAGGGTGTTTGCCGCTTCGATGGCACGCGGCCGGCTACGGTCGCGGGGTATGGCAATCAAGACATACCCAACACATAATTTTTGGAAACACAAGGCAGTTGGATACCCACATGTACCGACGCCTTGTCAATATATTCCTATGAAGTCAATGCCTAATGGTTACAGATTTGGAAGTGATCAACTCTGAAGGAACATACAAGAGCGCTCCTGTGTTAACCTATAGTAAAACCGGTCAAAAGCCCAGTGTCAGGCTTAAACCCCCCCTCGCAAATATCTCCCATATATATGAATACTATTCCTAGCGACCTTAGCAAGACACTCTCTAGTTGCAGGCTTCATGGAGGATGGGAACAATAACATACAATGGATGAAAACAGATCCCACAACAACCAAACAATTAGAGACAAAGGCGTATGCATGGGGAAAGTCCCCCCATTGATATAGAAGGTTGGATAAAAAAAATATGCCCGGCAAAAGAACGGTAAGGTTTTTCCTAACGATGTAAGATCGACCCACGGTCGGGAGTGGGCTTTAGGACCGGCCACAAGGAGGTGTACTATCGACACTCCTTTGGAACCTGTTCATAACATCCCTAAATAAGGACTTTAACACAATTGACTATGCTGACAAAATTGCGATATAGATTACGGCTAGGTTGGCAAGCAAAGCTTCCGACCTTACTCAGGCAGCGTTAATAGTCACAGGTAGGACGGGGATGTTTGATGGTGTCACTTGTCAGTCCTTCATACCTTCGGCTTGAATATAAATTTTTAGTTTGATCTACGTCTACAAACGTAAGTTAAGTCACTTGCACAAAAAAATGATCATTAAAACTAATCATAACACAAATAGGCAATGGTTTAGGGTACAATCAGTTTCTGGATATTTTGCAATTTGGAGGGGAAAGGAGTGTGAAATATAAAGGGTTAAACATGGCCATCCGGCATCCCCAAAAAATCCCAAATTGCCCAGGCGAGCGCGGCCGTAGAAGTGAAGCAAAAGCTGTGAAAGGTTGTTATGCTCTACCATCTTTAACATAATTCATGCTTTAATATAATAAGAATTATACATACCTAACACCGGCAGTCCAATCTTGAATATATCCGCATCGTATCTAGGCGCATCTTCCGCGTATACGGAGTTGGGACCGCCCGAGATGACTATAGCTCGGTATCCAGCCTCTTTCAGATGGTAGGCGGGAGTGTCCAAAGGCAGTATATCGGATTCCACGCACAGCTCACGTATCCTTCTATCTATCACCTGCATACAAAAATAATATATGATTTAATAAAAGATTTAACTGATTTGTTAGAGAAAAGGATTTACAAATAGATTCACCAGACAGTAGAGCATAACAAAGACTATTCTTATCAGGTCCTTTTTTTGTATGGAGAAGCAGACAAACGAGTAGTCGGTTCACCTGATGGTGTGATCACCACCGCCGATGGACTCCCGCAACAATAGAGAAGTTATAAGAGCGTTGCCGGCCTTCAGGTTGGAATAGACTCTTTTCTTGAAGGTCCCTAAGTCGAATCGGTCCGGAAATACCGCTGGCGACAATTGATTCCACACGGGTATTGTGGCAAAAATTGGTGACTAAATCGCACTGTGGTGGACTGGCAACTATCAAGGTGTTAACGATAGTATTACTACACAAAGCCAACGTACTCCACAAAGAAGGTAGGCTCGGCTTGTAAGTTTGCTGGAAGACGATCATTCCCATCCCCTTATTTTTTTCATTCTCACCCTTTACGAATCCTAAATGATATTCCACATCTGTCTTACGCAATATTTATACATACAATAAAATTGTAACCACATAGTACAAGCAAGTACACACATTATCCCCCATAGGACAGGCATAGCCTAGTGTGGGGGTCAGTCATATCCAAAAATGTAAAGAGGGTCACAGTAACAAAGTTTTATTTTTTAAATATATCTTTTACATGGCGGGTAAAGCCAGTATACAAAACTGGCAATGCACAAGAAACTATTTGGACATATTGGATGTTATTTAAATTTCGATTCATGAGAACTACTTTAATATTTAAATCTCCACTCCCAAAGCGGCTTCTAAAATGGGCGGGTTGGCTACTCTACCGAGAAGAGCTAAGTAAGTGTGTCGCGTACAAGTTGTCTAATCTCGACATGGCTTACAAATAACACCTTGAAAAATTTTAGAACCTATACCAACCTCATATTTTTTACGACAAGATTATTTTAACAGAAAATTACAAAAATCGAAAATTCAAAAGCGTCTTTACATTTTACTTTCGAGAACATGGCTTCTTCCGTTATATTGATTTAAAAAAAAAAACAACTGAACCGATTTTTCTTATAAAAAGATTATTTAAAACATACCTAAAAAAACTAGAACCATCCTAATTGAGAAGTCGGTTAAAAATATGAAAAATGAAAGAATATATGAACGAAACGAAGAAAATATGAACAAATCTGCAACATCCAAATCTCCCTTTAATTTGTTTGTTTGTGCAGCGGATTTTTTTTACATCTCCAGTCTATTTAGATAAGTTTGCGTATGGGGAAGAAAGGAACTTCCTAAATTTAAGTCAAATAAGTAAAAGATTTACATCCAAAACTATTAAGGTACACTTTAATGGTTTTGGATGTAATTTCTTTACTTAATAACTGTCCGATGCGCCTTTCATAAGCGTTTTATTCCAGGCTTTTATTTAGTTTCACCTATCAAGTTGTTTGTGCGAATGGAGGCTTTGCAAGTTAACTTTGACCAACTTCCCGGTTTCCGATTGAACTGAAATTTTGCGTGCGTATGTATTTCGCGTGACAATAGAATATTATGATATTATGAAGCTGATCTGATAATGAAGCTAAGCGAAGGTAGCCAAAAGAACTCTCGATAAACGAGGCATCGAGTTCGGACTCGTGTGAGTCGTCTTGGCGAGTTTTAGAAGACACATTTTTTTATCTTAATTTATATAAATTTATAACTACTAACAAATCAGACTATAATACCCTTGTATGTTACATTTTAATCTAATTTTAAGTTACTAACAACCGTGCTATCCTTTTTCCGCTCCAATTGGAGTAATTATCTACCGGTCATTTGTCAATCTTTACTAGAGTTTGTCCACTGATGTGAGTAGTGTAAAAACTTTTTTTATGCCAGCCGTAGTAGCCTAGTAGTGTGCGAGCACTCTCTTTTAATTCTGTTTATTGGAGGCGAACCTAAGTTCAAACCCTTGGGCCGACTATAATTAATTTGTTGTAAGTACTGTGTGTGTACTTGTACACGCTAAGCGAAAAGCAAAACATTATAATGACCCCAACCTGCATTTGGTGAGGTAGTCCGGTGGACTATGCTCTTTATCATCAGTCTAGAGGAAGCCTTTGCCCAGTATACCGTCTTATGCTGGACAAAGGCTTCCTCTAAGAAAAAATTGATTTTGATTCCTCTTTGAAAATAAATTGTTATTATAAGTATATATTTTTATTATATTACATTATTGATGACCGGTTGACACAGTTGCTAAGACATCGGTTGCTGCGTCGCAGGTCGTGTGTTCGATTCTCACGCGGAGCAAATATTTGTATGACCTACAAAAACGGATCAGCAGTTTGTTTTTAAAATCTAAATAACGGAGAAGATATGTTTCGAAAGTACGCTTCGAAGATCTTTGAAAACGGTTTTCGTAATTTTCTGTGAAAATAAACTTTTCAACTTTAAAGTGGGCTACAGAACGTTAGCGCTCATTAACTTTGAAACTTCGTCTTTCTACTCTCATTTCAAAGATAATTGAAGACATTGTGTTGTTTCATCTTTCTTTTTAAGATTATACAGCGTTGACGTAAACGCTGAGTTATTATATGGGTCTCTCTTAAAAATCCATCATTCAAACGAGGCTGTTATTTTTGTGTCATTTTTGTTAACATATGAATAATAACTATTTACTATTCATATGCTAATTACAGCGAAAATTACGCGTAAATAAAATACATCAAAAAATACAATACAAACGCTATAGGAAACTGATAAATGTAATTATATCTTTATACGTATTTTCGTATTAAATATTTATGTTTTTATATGAACCAGGCATTTTTTAGACGATATATAGAAGAACTGGTGAGAATGCAGTTCATTTTCATTATTGTCCGCTTACCGCCTTTGTGTTTCTCTGGTTTTATAAACTTAAACGTAAATTGCACCAGGCAAGCAGTGATGACACAACCTAACCAGAAAAACAGTCAAAGAATGGAATACAATCCTAACTATCTGGTGGTTACTGCAGCAACTTATCCCATTAACAAAGAGACTCATAACAACTGCCTGGAACTAATTTGGAAAAGTTGCCGGATGGCCCTTCCCACCGTCTTCTACTTTCTCTCTTTTCCCATGTCAACCCTAAATTTGTTCCCAATCCTTTACCTTTTCTATCTAAGGCTGGAAACGCAGCAGTTTTGTAGTTGTTATTGTTATTACCAGCCACGACAATTATGTGAATTAATTAACAGACTTCAAAAAAGGAGGAGGGTTTTCCAATCGGATGTATTTTTTTAATTATTTAAAAAAATATATCTAATATTTAAAACGTATCAACGAGAATGTTCGACTATCGAGATGTAATGTCCCATGTCATTTGTGTAAACAAATAAAGACAAGGTACTATTATCTCATTTTAAATTCCCAATGCTTAATGCAATCATCAGATATTCGCTCAACGGCCATTCTTATCTCTGGAAGCATGCGTATATTTATATCCAAAACAATACGCAGAAAAATACCGATACTATTTAATTGCTAACAATAATTCTTGCTATCCATACGCGAACAGGAAGCGGTGTTGAAACTAACAACTGTGTAAACAACTAAGGGCGACTGTGTCAACACATTTTGAAGGTTGGCATAGAGCAACGTCTATACTAATATTAAATCTGAAGAGTTTGTTTGTTTGTACGCGCTAATCTCATGAACTACTGGTCCGATTAAAAAAAACTTTTTTCCATGATGCGAGATTTATAGAGAATGGCTTGAGGCTAAATAATATCACCCTATGACCAATAGGAACGGAGCATCAAAGAAAAAATTTGCAAAAACTGGGAAACTTTACGCGGGCGAAACCGCAGGGACCGGCTAGTTAATGTGCCCTACATTAACTTTTGTTATATTGATTAGAGGTCCCGCAACGATCGAAGTTCCGATCTTTTTATGTAAATTTCGTAAACGTAATACTTGTCAAATTACGTAAAAATTTCAAGAAGAAACCGCTTGACATGTTGGTTTTCCATGCGATGTGTAAAACCGGCATTCTTGTGTGCTTTATAACTTTTTTTTTATTTAATGTGTAACTAATACGTGTTACATAAAAATGTAGCTTTATGCATTCCTTTGCTATGTAAACTATAAATGTGCCAAATGTCATGAAACTCAATTTTCATAAGAGCACTTTGAACGTTTTCGCTTAATGATAACCAGGAATGTTTTATGTACGACTATTTTAAAGTGACTTATATTTGCTCCCAATCACTATTACAAAATACGAAAGTGAGTTATTTCTTTTGTTTGTCACGTGTTCACGTTTTCTCACTTGACGATCACGCAATTAAAATTTAAACATTCTAACGGTACAAGAAAGTATATAGTGCGGTACACCGTTCCCATCAGAAAAAAGTGTTCATTAAATATATCTTTTCACCTAAAATTTTGAGTACGGCCCCAAAAGCCTTACCCACGTGAATTAACACGATGGGAGGAACACAGAAAATGTTTATGGCATCGATGATATCCTGGCGCTAAATCTAATACGTGATATAAGATTTTGTACCAGGATATTTTTGGTAGGAAGAAATAAACTGTTTTCAATTTATCTTAGGCACATATAAAAACTTAATAAAATTTAACTCGTCATTTAGATCGTTTTTTTTTTGTTAACGAAAACGAACCATATCTCGTTTAACGCCCTTCCCTCGTATGAAATAAACAACTTTTTAGCTTTTCACGGAGCTCATTTCCATATGCCTTTCGATGACTTTTTAGGTTAAAGCAAGTGACTTGAATATTTTTTAAATTCTACTTGTAAAACATAATTAATATAATTACGTGCATAGGCTTGTTTTCTTTAAAACGCTTGTAAAACTATTAATAATAGATTTCAAATTTAAAGTCAATGTCCCTATTCATCAAAAAGTTATAAGCGATTTAGTAAGTGCCACTGTGCCATGACTCACTTTATTTTCAAAGGCATTATTCTAGAAACAAGTTTTTTTCAAAACATTATATACTTTAGCTTAAAAAGTTTTTTAACCGATCGCCTTGCAATTTCGTTTAATTTTCTTTATACAATTACGCTGTATATGAACCTCAATCACAAACGATATTTTTATTTTAAGAACTTTCGTCAACAACGTATATGCATTGAGGAGTGCCTTTCTTCATGGTCGCGTACGTCTGCCGGTGTACCACAGGGTGGCGTCTTATCTCCTTTGCTTTTTTCAGTTTTTATTAATTCTATATCCACCACTTTAGTTTCTTCCTACCACTTTTATGCAGATGATTTCCAAATTTATACGTAATCCCGTCCTGAAGATATAAACCTAGACATTAAAAAAGTAAACGACGATCTAATGATCATTTTAAACTGGAGCAAAGCACATGGCTTTAAGGTCAACCCCGTGAAATCACAAGTGATAATCATTGGTTTATCAGTTGTTATCCTAATGTTTTTTTTAAGGTAACTCAATACCTTTAATCTCAAAAGCCTAGATTTCTCACTAGGCGTCATTTTTGACAATAACTTATTATGGGCTGCTCACATTCAAAAGTCTAGTCACAAAATATTCTCTTCTGCGGCGACCTTGAAGAGGTTACGCAACTTCTTGCCTACTGCCACTAAAATTGCACTTGCACGAAATCTATTACTTCCTATACTCTACTATGCAGACGCCAGCTATCTTGATCTCACCGAGGACCTACTCGATAAGCTTGAGCGTATTCAGAATTTTTGCATTAGATTCATATTTGGTGTGCACAAATATGATCGCATCTTACCTTTCCGTCTTCGACAAAATGCTCACATACTCTCAATTCTTCATAATGTTCTTTTCGATCCTTCTTATCCCATGTATTAAAAAAAACGTTTCCAATTTCTATTTTATTTATTCGATTTTAGTTAAGATATTTTCTTTTTTACCTCATTTACTTTAAATTATTTATTTTAAAATGTAACCCACACTCTAATTCTAGGCTAATTTATTTAAGTCCATCCAAAGGTTGCCTAGAAGAAATTCCTTTCAGTAATAAGGCCGCCCTTTGTACCCATTTATTTGTAATATTTTATGATTTATTTTTTTTGCTCTTGTGGCGTGCAATAAAGAATATTCATTCATTCATTCATTCATTTCACTGAACCTGATCCTTCACATTATTAGTGCCACATTTTTATATTTCGCAAAATATTCCCTCGCTCCGCTTTTATCTTAAATTTGGTTTTAACCGGTTGTCATAGTTGCGACGCCCCCTATACAACGTAATATTACATATTTCTCTGCTATATACATATATGTTGTAATATTAATAATTTCTTTACAAGTTCGTTTTATTTTTTTTTGTTGAACAAAAGATGGCAAATGAAACTAATCGCATTGTCACAGCGCTCCGCTTAGAAAAAAAAACGAATACCCGCCGATTTTTAACCGACTTTATAAAAGGAAGAAATTTCTCAATTCGAATGTTTATATTTGCTCAAGAAAAGATTTATGGTACAGTCAGTACTAAAATTAAGGCTTTATATATTCTTTCTCTTTAATCATT
>JAOCPS010080568.1:0-16001 GCA_025505425.1 Graphium colonna | reverse complement strand
GGTCGTTGACGGTTCGAGTAGCTCGACGTTAGATGCGGTCAAATGGAAGGAGTTGATAAAAGGGTGCCCCAGCCCAGAAATGAGAACACTATTTCATCGCTTTGCTCAGGACGCCACGTTTTTTAGACGCTAACTGGGCTATATCTTCCAAGTGACCGCGGAACTGTACGTCACTCGATATGTTGACGCCAAGTATTCCGATCGAGACTGTACCAACCAGGGAAGTGTTTTCAAAGTGAGGAGACACGACAAAGCGTGTCTTTTAAGCGTCGAACCTTCAAACTCATGTCTTCGGCGAGTTAAATTAGATTAAATTAAGCCGACCCCAATCAAAGGTTTTGCTAAGCAAAGTCTCGGTTTTGGGCACAAGTTTGTTCCGGCATTCTTTGACGTTGTCTTGAGAAATATATGGCCGGCTAATATAGTAGTGTCTACTGAAATATCATCTGCATAAAAATGAATTTTGCCAATGCGCAACAAACCATTGACATGCAAAAGGTACAGTGTAGGTGATAGCACGTAATTTTGTTAGACACCAGCATTCACAATCTATTTGTCGGATCATGCACCGTAGATAACAATTATAACTAAGAAGTTATAAAATTATTTCTGTGATATGCGTAGTTCACCAATCCGCACCTGGGCCCCTGGCAGACTATGATCTAACCCCCTGACTCCATGAGGCCATTGCCCAAATGTGGAAAATAAAAAAAAACTGGGGCTGTTATTTTACTTGACATTTTGAATAATGTTATATGAATGGACGGGTTTAAAACTGTGTAAAAGTGTTTCTTTTGTAATAAATAAGGTGTGGTGTAACTTTGGTTACTTTTATTACATATAAGTTGGTTAAACTATTTAAATTATAGAGGGCTTTCAAAGTATCAATTATAAGTGACATCCATAAACGCTGTTTACTGTAACATTTTTCAAGTTAAATGTTTAAAACTTAAGTAAGGTACTTAATTCTTCCCATTTATTATTTGAATTGTTTCTCAGTGATTCCTAGGGAATTATGGTTTGTTACGAAAATCGTTAGGAGTTTTAAAAAAAACCGGCCAAGTGCGAGTCGGACTCGCGCATTGAGGGTTCCGTACAAACCTATATACCTATGTGAGTAAAAGTTATGATAAAATATTTATGTACAAATTTCAGTCACTTTTTAGATAACAGGTACACTACTAATTAAGTTTTACATTTAAACCAGATCTGTTAATGTAGTGAATGAAAAAATGGTATGAATAGTACCATATTGAACAAAAGCGTTATCTATAGCTTCAAGTACTTGCTCGAAGTGGGATGTATCAGAAATTTTTTGACGACCACTTACGTTTTTGACAACCAACCTTGGAATCTTATGTTTTATTTACCAAGTCTAACCAACCGTATGTGTTATTAAGTAATCCATCAGACCCTTATGGCGAAGAAAAATCGTAATGGCCTAAAGAATGCCCATAAATTACTTAAAAGAAGTAAACGCTTTATTGGATAACTTTCTTTGCCAAACACGGAGATATGTGCAAATATTCCTTAATTTTGTTATTTTGTTATAAAAAGGACGAACTAGAGCTTTTATTTTAATAAATTTTGTTTTTGTTGTTAAAACGATTTTTAACGAAGAGTTTAGAGGACCATTTCGGATAAGGGAATAATTTTTAAAATCAGTTTTATTATTTAGATTGAAAAACTATAGAACAAATTTTTCGAATTGAGAACCCTACCCGCTTTTTGAAATTATTTACCAAATTTCCAATAACCTAAAGTAATAACCAAAACCAACAATAAGAAAAAGTATAAACGCATTTAGATTATACAGCTTAATTTACCAAAACATACGGATTGAATGATGATAAGTTAGTATTTGCCTTTTGAAAAATGTTGGTCCTTCCTCATACATAGAGATAAGTCGGGGTCGTTGCGGTAATTATGAAAATTTTAATATTATCTTACCAGTGCTGTAAGCAATTGTTTCTTACCAAAGTTTTTAAGTTATATGTCAACGAGAAGTATCCTTTAGGTTTTGATGCCCTTGTGAGTTGCTGCGAGTTTCAAAATGTGCATCTTAAAATGCTATTTCTTTTGATTGCATTGACATAAAACTTTGATTTTTTTACAGCGTAATGATATAATAGACCTAAGTATTTGGTATAAATTTCAATTTATTACCTCTTCGTGTTCAAGAGGAGAAAGGGAGTAAGTTGAAAATTATTAAAAACATTTTTATTATACTACGCAATTGAAAATGTATATTTTTCGCAATTTTACCTTAATCTGTGGTGTTAGACGTTGTTTCGTACTAAATTTTAAGATTCTGAGTACACGGGAAACATTCTTTAGGTTTTAATTCCCATTCGAGTAGACTCGAGTTTCAAAATATGCTCCTTAAATTGATATTTCTGTTGATTGTGTTGACAGAGCTTTGATTTTTTTATAGATTAAAGGTTTTATAGACCTGAGTATTTGATATAAATTAATCAATTTAATACCTATATCCGTTCATGAGGAAAGGGGTAGTAAGTTGAAAATTATTAAAAACGTTAAAAATTTATACTTTTCGCAATTTTTCCTTAATCTGTGATATTAGAAGTAGCTTCGTACCAAATTTCATGGTTCTGAGTTCTCGGGAAGTAACCTATAGGTTTTGATTCCTTTGCGAGTGTCGTTGAAAACTAGAAAATGTGCAATATAAAAGAAGTTTGATTTTTTTACGACTCTAAGTGACAGTAGGTTTAAGTGTTTGGTATGGATTTCAACTCTATACATTCTCGCGTTCCTGAGAAAAAAGTTCCCGAGTGTGTGTCAAGAATTAACTGACAAAATGATCCTATAAGTGTTCGGTTTTTTTTTCCTTTTGAGGTATGGAACCCTAAAAAAGAAAGTCATGGGCGGAAACTACTCATTAAACAAATATTGATGACAAAACTTAAATAAAAATATTAGTTGTCTGTAAATTTAGTGTATTGATGGCAATTTAACGTCGTAAGACGAAATTTTAGGCCAATCGTGCCTCTCTATCGCTCCGCGCTCTCGCTTGCGCAACCCGCGTAACGTGACAATAAGTCATACTTTTTCGTGCGTTTAGCCTGCACCATCGATTTATATGACGTTATAACGTCAATAAAATAAAATAAATAATAACAAGGAATCCGCGAATCTTGTGCACTGTATTTGGACACACCTTATGTTAGAACCGGATACAGAGAAAGAAAGTAATGAAAACATATTACTTTCATGTGAAGCTGCATTTGCGTAAGTCCTGAGAGGGATACAATTTTGATATCTCCAATGCTTGTCAATCAATTCTTTGTAATAAAAAGAAGAATAAACAAATCTTTTTGATAAAACGGACTGACGGACTCCTATTAGATTGCATAAACTCTTTTAAATAGTACCCGTGCTGCTCCACATCATTGTTAACACCTAGCTTTCCTTCACCCAAAAATTCAAATGTAAGCATATGTTCTAGCAAGTGACCAAAAATAAACATAAATCTCCATTCGAAAGTGTTACAAGTGACAGGGAAAGCAAGCTATAAAACCCTAAAAACGTTTACATGAAGATCGTACTTGCTTATATCTTGAAAAAGTGTAATTAAAACGACTTGTATCAATACAATTCTTCTTGATCCAGGAATGGTTTAGCTAAGAATATTACGTATTACGCTATGACTCTTAGGAGCTGGGTTGATAATCATAAGCCACTAACGCCGCAAAGAACTGCTGGTAAGTGTTAAAAAATATCACCTTTTTTTTACCAGAAATACAGCCATTTGTCGAAATTCACACATTTCAATTCCCATGATTAAAAAAACCTTATACAGCTTCATTTAGCAAAATAAAACTTACTTTCGAGGGTCATTGTACAACTATAGTATGTACTATCAACAAAAAATCTGGCTTTACACCTTAAGGGCTATTTTTTTGCAGGGTTTGCTATGACAAGTCGGACACTCATTAGTTCTTTTGTTTCTGTCCACCAATAGAATTTCAAAGAGAACAAAAACGCAAACACAAAAAACATTTCATTGTTACTTAATATTATTCTCACTACTTGTTATGAATTCAAATTTAAAAGTTTGTAGATATTTGTCAGTATACATTTTCTGAATATCGTGCTGTAACCAGTTGATCGTTTGGCTATTCAATTATGTAATGATAATCATGTCTTTTTTTAAGGCAAGAAAATTACTTATGATCGAACAACACACATTTATCATATTTATGGTTTAATATTTTTTGTAATATACTGCGCATCATGCCTTATTGCGAGTGTGGTTCCGTATAAGTTAAAAAAAATACTCCAACCCTAGGAGGAAGAAAACAGGGGAATGATTGATGGATTTTTTTTACAACTATGTCCGATTTTGGTTATTCTTTTTTTATTAGATAAGATATACCTTGAAGTTACTCGTTTATACATTTAGAAAAAATATTGTAACCCCAAGGGTAAAACAACAGGGAATAATTGATTGTTCACTCTTTGATTGTATAGTAAGACTTACGAAAACTTTTCACAGAGTTGTCCCATTATGAATTTTTTTTTATATATGACAGGGTACATTTCTACAATAGTCTGACAAATTTTTTATAAAAATCGTATTAGTTGTTTGTTTTTAAATTCAAAATAACGGAGTAGATATGTTTCGAAAGTAAGCATAAAGGCGTTTGAAGTCGGTTTTTGTAATTTTCTGTGAAAATAAACTTGTTGGAGAACGCGTGTCGTTAAAACACATTCTCAAATAAAGTTAATAATCATTATCTATATAAACATGTATTGCTTAATTATTAAGGTGAGTAATTAAAACTATTGATAAATTTTCCAAAAATAACACCTATAATTTTCGAAATCCTATAAATCTCCGAAAGTTATAAGTTAGAAATCGATCGGGCCCTGATGCAACCCAGATGCAAACCAGATGCAAGTTGCAGAATAAAGACAAAAGCTTAACAAATGTCAGATTTACTTTTATTGGTTGTCAAAAATATGGGCGGGGACAGCTGCAGTGGTCTTATGCGAGCAAAACACTTTGAGAATTGAAAAGCGAGATTTTTTTCGATACTACATACCACCACCCTGTACAAAGTCGGCATAAAAAATATGCATGTAAATTATGCATTAATCCGGAATCCATCACATCCAATTAACCGATTATATCCAATTTCCCAGGCAACGTACTCACAACTCTCCGAATGTAACGTGTGTATGTCCATGGGCGACGGCATACCTTAACATCAGGTGAACCGTCAAGTTTCCCTGTTAGACTGGTGGTTTGTTAGTGTTTCAAGGAGTGGCGAGGCAATATATTACATATGAACGTTTACATCAATTTAGAATGTAAAGTCCAATGTCGTAGACTAGAATTACTAATAAACAAATATTAAACAGGGAGTCGTGAGCTACCGAGAAAGATCTGGGAGTTGTTTGTAAAAAAAGAATTATCTTTTAAATTTAATATTATATTAATTTATCTTCTTATTTATATTTGAATTTAAAAATTGTTTTTTCCCTTTAAATAATTTATAGTACTAGTTAGTATGTAAAATGTCAGTGTTTACGTGTTGCATTTGCAGGACACATATTGTTAAACTTTATCGTTAAGATAAACAGTAGCAGTCGCAGGAGCAGTAAAACAGAGACGAATTGGCTTCTGAACATCAAAATGACAGCGATTGATCTACTGTTAACAATGATTTGAAATCATCGCATCACTTGTTACAAGGAAATTAAATTCATTACCCTTTATGGAAACTCAATTTCTCTTAGTTTTTACAAAGATATTTTGAAGAAAACCAATTCAATCCGTCCTTTAAACCGACAATAATATTCTCTTAGTTTTTATAGGGCCAGATATATTTGTCTTCAGCATTCTTGATGTCCCGAGAGAAAACTCGTAACGAATATTATAAGTTTTCGAGACTTACGTGAATATTCGACATTTTAAATAAAACAACTTTGCGGATTCTATTGCATTTATTTTTAATACTTTAAAATTGTTTATTTTAAATATCATACGCTCATATTTACATATGTATTTAATTAAAGATATCAGTAGTGTTCCACGTACATCATTTAAAAGAATGTTATCAGGGGTTATCCGGGCCAGGAGAAGAGATATAAGACTTGTGCGACAATGCGGCTCACATATAGACGCGACGAACATGCATGTAGCATAGATATCGGTTTTTATCTCAAAATATTTAGCACATTTCGGCAGAATATGTATATTGGACGTATCCTCCACTTCTCATGACCTTTAACTTGACGATGGAACGCTGTTTCTTAATATCGGCTACGCGATGGTGTGGTGCGGATTTGGTCAGCTACTACATCTAAACGTATACCACGTTCTAAATTCAAAAAATGTTTATAAAAGTTCAGTCATACAAAGAAAATGCGAAGAAAGCGAAACGTTCATTGTTTACCAATTGTTGTTGCTGATGATCTGAAGATGTTAACACAAAATCGAAGTCGAATTTTGGCTATTCTGCCACCACGTGATAACTACGCTTATTATTAGAAAGTTCTTAAATCCGTAAAAAGGAAGGATCTTTTTGTAATACATATACTTATAGTCAAAATTTGCAAGTCAACGTAAAAATAAAAGATGGGACAGTCAATGCTCTCTAAGAAATATTTTCGATGATATTACATATACAGCTCCAATCATCTATTCTATGTATCAATTACGTTTATGTCCATAAGGAAAATTTGCATTAAGTTTATATTTTCTACCACATAAGCGGGCCTCCCCTGGAATCATGAGCCTTAAATAGAAGTCCCAAATCCATGTGCTATTTTGGTGCTAATTTGTGAACGAAGTAAATATCATTTTTATTTTTTATTACACTATATACCCACATCGCCCCTGTTGTCTAATAGAAAGTCCCATCCATTACCCGCTGAGAGCTGAGTCATCCACACATGTTCATTGATATTGATCAGCGGAACGACCTCTGCGAGGCGCAGGACCATTTGTCGCAGCCACCAACATCCGGCCCCGAATGCTCTTGCCGAGATTTCCCCTCTAATGTACATTGTTTGATTACCCGTGGCAGCTCAATGTCCAAGCGCTCGCCTTCAATTCTCCTTACTCATAACGAACCTGAGTTCGGACGCCGGTGCTGGCGCCAATAAAATTGTTAATTACCTAATCGCAATTTTGCAGTGCTGATTTAGCATATGCTCGGTGAAGGAAAACGTTGTGAAAAAACGTGCATATTTAAGAAAAAATATTTCTGAGACATGTAAAGTCTGCCAATCCGCACTGCTTAGTGGACTATGCTCTATAAAGCCCTCCTGTCCGAATCACGGCCACGGCGACCAATCTAATCTGAGATTAGCCAATTTCGCACGAGATATAATAGTGCACAAGTGTACGCACCAACACAGCTGCACTCTCGGTTTCTTTACTCTCATAGCCCGATGAAACGGATATCCGACACGACCGGAGAAAGATCAGGCACAGGAGCGACTTTTTATATGCCCAGCAGACACATGGATCATCATTCTTTTCAGGCAATCGGGTGATCAGCCTGCATTGCCTTGGATTAGAGCCTAGAAACGATAACACAAAGGCATTGTTCCCCCTTGGGATTCGAACCCACGACCTCCGGTTCACAAAGCAAGAGCCCATACCACTAGGCTACGGAGGCGGTATGGTCCATACCCTCTGCCTAGAGGCCCTGGGCTCCTCTTTGCTTTTCTGTAATCTCTGTACTCTGTACGATGTCTGTAGAAAGAGTAATTACAATGGACGCCCGCACGGGAGAAGCTTTTTATTTCCTCCCAAATATTACCTACTTTTTAATATAAGGTAGGAAAACCTACCCTATTGCTTTTCCTGAAAATGCAACTACGATTACTGCCGGGGGCGTGCAAAAAGTACTTCGGGCACAAGTCACGACAAAAGCCAGTTGTGAACGAAAAAATATCTATACATTAGGTGAAATTATGTATAAGTTAGTCTTTGCCGACGCCACATTCTATGATATTCGGTTGAATAGTTATGACATTAAACCATAACAAATATATAAAACCTACTTTCACATTTGTAATATTAGTGAAGATCAAGATTTAATGCATTCAGACATTCCCTTGTGCTATTTGAAAGTTTTCTTATCTTTACACAACTAGAAACCGGCCTATTTGCCTTACATGCATATATTACATACGCGAAAATGTCACGTGTAAAAAAATAACTTTGTTAATAGTACACGTTGGAGTTATTGAAGATAAGGACCCCAATATGCCGAAAAAAACAGTGTGAAAGCTTCATAATCCTTAACATCATTAAATCATAGTAAAACATTAATATTAAAATAAAAATAAGTAATTCAAACTGCAGCACTTGCGAGTACAGAAAATAACCATTGACATCCAGACAATGATATTTTTAACTTGTAATCAATCAATTTTGGTCCAATCTGGGAGTCGATGGGCCCTCTAAATAAGCCCTCACCTCAAGGGCCCATCGTCGCTTCAGCATAAGTTACGAAATGCCACAATATTTTAATCCCTAAGAGACGGGAATATCCCCGCGACCTACAGGAGCAATCGCTCTCCTGGCCCTGGCGTCTACCATTTAAAGCATGAAAGGCATCGGCGGCTTCCTACCATGAGACCTAAATAGAATTTTGGGCCTGATTAAAATTTTCAACCGATTAAAAGACATCATTGAATTATCTATCAAATAATTAATATTCTTGAAAAGGTACGTTTTATTACAAATAAGTTGGCAAGATAGCGGACGATTCATCTGATGTTAAGTGATCACAGACACCCTTAACTTTTTAATGCTTCATGGGCATATAAAAAGTCGGTCCTTCAACTACAACATGGTTTCTTTAAATTTCATACAGCGGCTTTAATTCTATGTTTTATATTAAGAAATTCACTCACGTGATTCAAATGTAATATAATTTTCATATCGTTTCACTGCTGAGCAAAACACCCTTCTTTAGACAGACGGTATAGGGCGTAGTCCACCGCGCCGCCCAAGTGCGGATTGGCGGGCTTCACATATCTTAGAAATATCATTTCTTAGATGCAGATTTCCTCACGTTTGCTTTCTCCACAGTGCACGTGTTAAATTACCAATGAAATTGTTAATTTTCTAATAGCTATTTTAAGCCCTAAATACCTAACAGAAAATTAACAATTTCATTGGTGATCGTAATCAGGTTCGCCTCCAGTATAAGAGTGTTGGCGCCAACAATTTTAATAATTATCATTATAACTTAAATATTTTATAGTAGAACAGGCAACACATTATTAAAAAATATAAATACAAGTTATGTAAACAGAAGCTAATTTCTAACACATATCGAACTTGCACAACGAAAAAACATAGATGATGAGGATTGAATTGCTAATTATAATATGAAATATGCAGCTGTGCTTATGTAAATGAATTATTTCTAGATGGGCTAGCTTTAAAATATCGTAACTAGTGTCAGCATGTTCAAGCTTGTTTAAATAATCGATCAATATCTGTGTTATCTAAAGTATTTGAAAAAATAATTTACTCCCGGTTTTACCAACATTTAGACAAAATTCAACTCCTGGTTTATGAACAATATGGGCTTAGACCTAGATCAAGTACGCACACTGCGACTGTTGATCTAGTTATGAAAATAAGCGAAACGAGATGAAGAACAGGTAGCTTTAGGTGTTTCTATAGACTTGAATAAAAGCCTTTGATATCGTTAGCCACGCATTACTTAATACATTAAGAAATATTGGCACCACTGGCAAAGCTTTCGACATTTTGAAATCTTATCTGATTAATATGTACCAAGTTGTTTGTATTGGGATGACGAGAGCAAGCGTAAAAAAAAATTACGCGATGTGCCACAATGATCTATATTAAAGACATTCTATTTCGTGTTTACGTAATGACATAGCTTTGCTTGGACTTACTGCGCATTTAATACTATATGCAGACGACATCCTCATATTTGATCGTGGAAGCTACTATTATGAATGACGTGCAACAAGATCTCAATAAACGTCAGCAGGAGCTGCAAAACAACTTGCTAGCTCTTAATATAAAAAAAGCATCTTACATGATCTTTGTACCTAAAAATTACAAAATAGCCTTCAATATATCATACCCGGGTTAGTGGACGAGAAATATGCAACCGAAGACTCCTCAGTGGTGCGTCGTCAAGCTTCCGAGGTAGTTAATGCTATTGGAGACAGAAATATACTAAAGGAGCATCCTTTCGCCCGAAACATAGGATCGGAACCTAGAACGTTAGAGGGCTTTTAAAACCTGAAAAACTGTCAATTACCACAGTTTAGAAAGACTGATGGTTACAGGAAAGGTAACGGGAAAAAGAGCCAGAGGTCGTAGCCGCAAAAGATGGTTGGACTAGGTCTCCGAACTGGAGCTACCTCTCAGTTCTGTCCTACACCAGGCAACGAACCGATACGCTTGGAGGCAGACCACTGATCGCCGTAAATTAAGTCACGATCCTCAGCAATGAGGGAACGATTAAGAAGAAGATATCACTGAACATAGGAAATAAACAAATACGAAACCTAAGTTGACATGGAAAAGCCATTTAAATAATGTACAATTAATAATAACACCATTATTGGAATTAAAAAAAAATCTAAATGCTTTCTGCAATTAGTTAAAAAATATTAACACACAAATGTTCGGCACTTTTGATAAAAATATGTGGACATGCAGCACCGAGTCCTATTAATACTTTACAAAAACTTGGAACAGGATTTAATTTTCACTATTTAACACCATCAGAACAAATTTACAAAAGCTTAAGCTGCAAATCATAATAATCAATATAATTATAGTATACGTTTTCTCATAAAAAAATCTTTTAAAATGTACACACCTAAATATCGTGTTTCCTAATAAATCATAGCGATATCTAGAGCGTAGAAAAGCTAACTTATGCCCATCGTCATGTAGAACAAAAGGTGAAAATAAGCATAAGGGGTACAAATAAAGGCGAAGGAGTAAATATACAACAAGCTTCCTAAAGAAATAATCGAGGTAGAGCATAACATCCTTTCACAGCTTTTGCTGCACTTACGGTCGTGCTCGCCCGGGGAAGTACCACCGCCCTACACAAAGTCGGCATAAAATAAAGTATGAATGACTTTCTGGGTAGCCGGATGACCATTCCTTCACTCTTCATTTCCCATTCTTTTTTCTTCCTAATCCTTAATATTTTCCCGACCCGTCCTATCTACAAAACCTTTTCCCTCCAATTTCCTAGGTTGACAACGCACACTCAACTCTCCGGGTGTTGTATGTGTCCATGGGCGAAGGGATCACTTATCGTCACAGATGAGCCGTCAACTCGTTTGTGTCCTCCACAAAAAATTGTACCGACACGACCGTTTGACACGGAGCGAGGCACAGATCGGACGCAGACACACTTTTGACATCGCAATATTACATTGTAATAATGTACACACTACTTATCAATATTTATGTAAATTAAATATAACCTTCAAATAATACAAATATATTTCTTTTAGGTTCTCTAGATTTGTTTTTGATCACATTGTAATTTGGGTTCACGCGAGTAGCTGCGTAGTCACTATAAACAAACAGGTATTTTACCCACAGTCTCGGTACATAATGTCTATATAAAGAGTCGTATGTCATGCACAGGATCATATGTTGGTTGAATTTACACAAGAGACATCGTGCCGCGCACAAAATTGCCCTCTACCTTCTATGAGAAGAGAAATACAGAGTGGGTCGAGATGTGTGAAATAGTTTTATTAAAACCAAGAAAAAATGATCTTTAGAAGGGTTTCTGGTCGGTTTCCTGGGCTGGTTTAGGTTTATTTGCTTGTTCTTCATTAAACCGGTTGTCAGTAAGTGAAGTACCAAAAAGTTTTAATGTCTATCGAGGTGGTAGTGTTACATCTTCTACACCGCTCCCGCTACACTTTTACTGCCTTGCTCGCCCTGAGAAGTACGAACGCCCCTCACAAGAGTAAAGTATACATGGCTCTCGGGGTGGCCACTCCGGATAGCCATTCCTATGTTCCTTTCCTTTTCTTATTCCACTCCGTTCTCCTCCGAATCTTTATTATGTTCCTAACTCGTTTTAACCAATAAACAAGATAGGTTTATCCAGATTCCCTGACTGGCAACAGATACGCAACTCACCGAAGGTTGTGTGTGTCCATGGGCGACGGGATCACATAATATCAGGTGAACTGTTTGTTCGATTGTCATTCTGTCCATAAAAAAGTGTCTAAACACCTTATATCAACGTGTACTTCAATTTTTTAATATTAGTATATCTGACACTGTGTAACTTTAACGCAGGGATGAACAGACGTTTATTTAAATTTCTTGCATCATGGCTCACGACGTTCTTTAGGCAGCAGGATCAAAGCGTTCGCTGGTATCCTCCTCTGCGCCGACAACTGAAGTGCTCTCACGAGGATGGAGGGCAACAAGAAAGTTCCGCCCTTGCAACTTGCACACGCAAAAACTCTGCTCGTAACATGGAAACTACAATTTAACTCAGTTTCACCACAACTATGAAAATAATTATTTTATACAGAAAAATCAAAACCGACGTCAAACTAATTAGAGAAAGTATTCGTGAAACAATTTTTTTAGTTAGACCGATTTCGACAAGATGTATATTAAAATAAAATAAAAAATGGTCCTGACTGACTTTCCGAAGAGATCAGCTAACATAAATACAAAAAAAACAAAACAGTAAAATTGAGAACCTTCTCCGTTTTTGAAGTCTGTAGATATCAACACTGCAATATATTGCGAAATACGCTAAATCAGTACCAATCTATTTTCATACAAGAGGAAAGGAAAAATAAAAAAATCATTTTATAACTCCTACATTCAAGTACAGACCGGGATCGATTCGGATAGTAGGACATAGACTGGTAATAAAAAAAACGAACTGTCACACAGAATAAACTTACTAAGAGACAAACAGTTCTACAACAAGGCTCACTTGAACATCTCAAACAGAATAAGCCGCAACCCTGTCAGGCCCCAACAAACATACAGATAAAAATTGCAACAATAATAGAGGTATATAGAAGAAAAAAACAAAAAAAAAATTATTTATATTATGCTTAGGACCGATTCGGATAATCGGCTTTCTACTATACTATTATAATATGGCATTTAAAGGTTTTAGATGTTTTTAATATATACGAATGGCATTCCACGCGAGTGACACTTAAACATTGTCCGCTTTTCAATACGTCGAAATGTGACAAAAACGGTAGTCGTTCGTCAAACAATAGTGGTGAACTGAAATTTAGTCACCATTGTAAATAAAAGATGGCCGACTATGATAACTACAGAGTGGCAAAAATACAACACGAATTCCAAAATCAGATGGTAAAATCATATGTGCTCGTGTAATTTTTTTTTAATTCAAATTTATTCAAGGGTTACACTCTTGACCGAATTACGGTCACGACGGTCAATCTAATCTGAGATTGATCAACTATGCAGGAGATATTATAGTGCATACGCGTACGCGCAAACCCTAATGCCCACTACTATTCCTTTCACCTCACCTCACTATTCCTTTACTCTCATAGCTCGATGGGACGGATATCCGACACGACTGGAGAGAGATCAGGTGCAGGATTGACTTTTTACATGTCCATCTGACGCGTGGATCATCTTTCTTTTAAGGCAATCGGTGATCAGCCCGCACTGCACTAATCCAACCAAAAAACAACAACACAAATTTTTTGTCCTCCCGTGGGGTTTGAACCTACGACCTCCGGTCCACAAATCAAGAGCCCAAACCAGCAGGCAACGGAGGCGGTTAAGTCATATAGTTCGTGGTCATAAGAAGTGACGTTAAATGGATTTTAGCTCGTTTTATTAGAAAGTTAAAGCGCTAGATGGCCACGAGGAGGCATCGCTCGATCGCCGGACACGCTACTGGTTGTACGCAAGCTTCCACTTTAAATACAGGCATCACCAGGTGGCGCGATTGTTCGCCAACCCAGTATATCTCTTAAATTTTGTAAAAGGTAACCGAAAAGTTTATTTTATAACTTTTTTCTGCAGAATGCAGCGAAACCGAATTATAATATTAAAATTAGGATTAGGATGGGAAATATTGGAATATTACAAGTTTATTTTCACAGACAATTACAAAAACCGACTTTCGAATGCCTTAAAAGTGTACTTTCGAAACATATCTCCGCCGTTAATTTCATTTTAAAAACAAACTAATAATTCGATTTTTATAAAAAAGTTGTGGGACCATTTTGGAAGTGTACCCTATGAGATAAAGAAATATTTTTTTCAAATAAAATCATAAGTTGGTGAGATATGTGCGTGCGTACATTCCTAAATTTTGTTAATATTATTAAAAAAAACAACGTAGTAAAACGATTTTTTTTAAACTTTTATGGGACTACCCCAAATTGATTTATAAATGACGGAAATACGTGCAAAAATACATAAAATTAATTAAGTTATTCTGATTTAAAAAGAAAAACTACTGACCCGATTTTCCTTAAAAATTTTACGGGAACATTCCGGAAGAATGAACATAAGGTAAAAAAAAGATAAATTTTAAAGTCGGTTTACAGATAGCGGAGATAAATTATTTTTTGAAGTCGGTTAAAAACTGTTGTCATGACTACTTTTAGTTTACTAATTTACGTAAATATTTTTTTCAAAATACACAATACTACACAATACAAGTTATATAATCAAAAATACTTACAATTATTCAGTAAATTTCGTAATAGTAAATGTGCAGATATAAATAATTTTATTTGACATTTTAACAAAGTTTTTGTGAAAATTTTAAAAGCAATATCAATGATATTATAATATTTGGAAGCATTTATGATATGTGCCATGTTCCATTGTGTAGAAAACGTCGACAGTTAAAACAAGATAAATCGGGAATAAAATCGTAATGAACATTACGTTTCTTTTTCAAGCGACTTCGAAAAAGGAAGAGGTTCTTAATTTTTTGTATGTGTTTGCTGATTTCACCACAAGTCATCAACCGATTTTCAATTTTATTTGAAACAATATAATTCCTTTTTTAAATCAAAGTAAGTGCGTCACTGTTTTCTGTAGGAAAAATATTAAGAGACTTTTGTGTACCATGCATATTGCCGACGTTAGCGCGTTCCGGCGGCCCCGTGCGTGTGCGCCCTCATGGTGGCCAGTGACGAGAGGTGCCGGACGCCTTCCTGAGCTCTAGTCCTAACATTTAAGGACGCATTTTGATTAGCTCGCGCACAATTCCCAGCCACCACGTCCATATGGACGTCTGTTCACACGATTAGCAGGTCCGTACGCGTCCGCACAAAACCTGTCCGAATGCCTTGCGCCCCTTGCCGCGCTTTTTGTGCAGCCTCCTAACCTCTCTTTTGTTGCTCCTTTCCGCTTATTAAAAACGGATCACTTTAGTACACGATTTTGTTAGTTTTGTAAGCACATTTGAGAAATAGCATATTTAAGTATTTTCTGTAACTTAGATTATTTTTAATATTCGAATCTAATACAGTTTCTTATTTTATTGTTAGTTTGAAAATTCACATATCATACGGTATGTATTTATTTCATAAATTTAAAAAAAAATAAATACACCGGAAATGGTTATCGTTCTCTTACTACTTACTTATAAGGCTTTTGATTTAGTTTGTGTTTCTAGGTGTCCGGCTAGAGAATTGGCGTAAGTATGTATTTTTGGACACCACACTTGTTCTGTATGTACAAGTAAATTTAAACTTATACGTTTACGTTAAACACTTTGAATTGCCTTTAAAATCTCAGTTTTTCTTAACGCTTAACAAATTGTTATGGTCATTTTATCGACTTGTTTCCATAAACAAAAGTTGCCGGTTCGTACGACAAGATGGCCAACCGTCTTTGTGACAGTTTTGAATGATAAGATGTCGATAGCGTGTAGTATTGTCCAAATAACGTTTCGTAGATGGATGATGCTTCGCGGGGTACGTCTTAGTGGGGGACGGGGAGGTGGGGG
>JAOCPS010080132.1:0-16012 GCA_025505425.1 Graphium colonna | reverse complement strand
CGGGTGCACTAAAGCAGTTTTCCAAGATAACGGCACCACGCCTGAAGAGTAAGAGTGCCGAAAAAGACGCGTTAAAATCGGTGCCAACTCTGGAGCGCACGTCCTCAGCACTTTTGAGATTGGGGATTCACTTGAGAACGGAAGGCCAGGGTCGTTTTGGCCACGTGTACACGTTGGACTTGTATATAGCTTATGTCAATTAAAAATATATCAAAACGTAAACAAAAGACACCCTAAATTGCTTTTTGCAAAAAATCAGCAGAAACTGACTTATTATCACACAACCTCCATAGTTTAATGGTACGGGCTACGGTCGTGGATTAGAATCCCGCGGGGCAACAATAACTTTGTGTTGCTGTTTCTTGGTTAGATTAGGACGATGCTGGCTGATCACACGATTTCACTAAAAGAAAGACGATTCATGCGTCGGATGGAAATGTAAATAGTCGGTCCTGGGCCTAATCTTTCCCCGATTGGGTCGGATATCTGTCCCACCGCGGTATGAGAGTAAAGGAACAGAGAGTGCACCTGTGTTTGCGTGTATACTTGTGCGATATAATATTTCCTGCGTAGTTGGCTGATCTTGGAGGGGATTCGTTACCGTGGCCGTAATTCGATTAGGACTTTATTTTCTTTTATTTATGTTATAGTGCCTAAGCGAATTAAATGTTTTTTATTTCAATTTCACGGCAGATTTTTGTGTGCGACTTATGTTTGTTTACCTTATAAACAGTTTTAATTGGAACAAATAAATGTTCAAAGTGTAGAGTTATAGATGTGTTTGTTTATGCATATGTATGTAAGCGTATATGTAAAAATATCTAGTTGATTGTAACATAATTCTTGTTGGTATTATACGAGTATACCTTTTTGACAGTGGGATTTTTCGGTTTTAAAGATTCAGTTTGGGAAGTTTTCAAGTTTTAACTTCCCAATCGATCATCATGAAATTTTGATCGTGGTACAATTAAGGGTGCTTTTGTGTAGAAAAAATCCTGAAAAATATTAGCTCCAAAACGTCCCATTGTGACATAACTTTACTGTTTACTCAGGAAAATACTCATAGAAAAAAAATAAAGCAATCGTATAAGGAAAAGGAAGCGGCGGTCATTCGGAAGGAAATCAAATATCTTGAAAAAAATCACTATTTCCGCTAGCTAGCTATGTGAACTGTCGAAATTCAGTGTAATGCTGTTGCAAACCGTTTTGAACATATTTTCTCTATGTAAAAGCCACATTTTATTATATTACTAATTATTGAAAGTTATAAAACTATTTTTATTCGTCTTTCATTTAATAAAAAAAAATATATGTTGGATCATTTTACGTATGTACCACTGTTGTAATTACTCTTCTATAAATATATGCTTGGATTTAGTTAATATTTATTAATTTATGTAATAATTTATAAACACCAAAAATATTATTCCTCATCATATTTTTTAAAGAAACGATCTAATTATCCTAAATTATTTACAAGAACTGTATTATGCACAAAACATCTTTATTTTCACAATGTATTAGAAAACACTGCTATAAAAACTTGACCTCCTGAAAACAGACCTCCCGTAAATGCAGCGCCGCAGTCAATGCAGACGATAAAACGTTATTTATGACCTTTTATCTAAAACACTTGCGCTACGCCATTTACGTCGTACAACGAAATATGACCGTTTTTGAAAACGGTTCTATAATATTGAAATAATAACAATAAAATGAACAGAGTGTACTAAACACCGCAATTTAGCTTCGATTATTTAGAGCAATCTTAAAAATTAAAAGCAATTCTTTTAATCAAAATCATTGTAAGTGTGAAAGTAAACTTACTTGCTGCTTATTTAAACTCAAATTGCATTATAAGCAATTTGATAAATATTTTTTTTTTAAATTTAATAAGGAACTAATTTAAATTTATTTTTTTAAAATTTAATGATTTAATAAAGGATTAAGGACAGAAAGAAAACTGATATTTATACAATGAGCAATCTTAAAAATGATTTTATACAAATGAAATAAATTCGGCGATTTGGCAGCTACAATGTCACAGGCTAACAAAAAGATATGCACAAATACCGATAAACATCGATACTGGTCTTTTTCAGTCAGGTATGTTATATATGTTGTGGGTATTTCCCGTCGGTTCATTTATTCGCAGATGTTTGTTTGTAAGTCGATGGAAAAATGTTATGGTAAAGTGAGTTAGATAAAGATGGAACTAAAGGAAATATTTTGACTTTATTTTTTAGTTCTTACGCGGCTGAGAACTGGATGCGATCGTCAAATTCTAATAGTTTTTCTTGCGGATTATAAGTTGGATTCGTTTTAGGCGAGGTGTTAAAAATAAAAAAGTGATTTTTAGGAATAGGTTTCATACATATTCTACTGTCCGAAAATTGCGTGTACAACTGTAGGCAATAGCTAATACACATATCTTCCTTCTAGCCTTATTTCAATATTACTTGGGGTTGGCTTTTAGTCCGACCAAATATTACCCAAATATCCGTTTTTTACACAGAGCGACTGGCATCTGACTTCATTAACACAAATGGATAAACTGTATTCGAAGGATGGATCAGTTGCCAGGTTATTTGAAGGCATTGACATCCTTTAACGACTGCCGAAAATGTTCTTGACAACCGGAACCAACTTTTTACATGCCCATCCGATGCGTGGATCATTTTTCTTTACAGGGCTTTCTTTCGGTTGATCAGCTCGCATTGCCCTAAACCAGCCAGGAAACAACAACACAAAGCCGTTGTCTCTCCGCGGAATTCAAACTCACGATCTCCAGTTCGTAAGCGGCCACACCACTAGACTACGGAGGCTATCTTCTTCTTCTTCACAGTCGTTTCCTCATTGCTGGAGAACGTGACTCCATTTCACTTGGGATACACACACCTCTAACGGGTTCGCTCAGCCGGAGATTTGGTCCGACCACCGCTATCTTATTCCACCTCTAGGTCTTTTGCCTCCTACCTTCCCAGTAACGATAAGGGGTTCTTAGTTATTGGCATCCCTGCGTGCAATATCTAGCAACGCGCTGTAAATTGATCGAAGACAGGCGCAGTGCATTTTCTATTTTTAGAGTAATTGTTGTTTTTCTTATGTAATGTTAAATTTGCAAATGTTTTTTTGAACTTGTGGCTAAAAATGTGGGGTATTATAAGTTTGTATTTTCTTTGTGTACTGTATACACAGCTTTTTAACGGCAGGACTAATTTTCTCAAAACCAGTCTACTTGTAGGCTTAAGGAGAAATATGACTTAAGCAAGTAATGGTTTCAAAACGAGTTCAAAATACGAAGAGGTTTCCAACTTGGACTTTTCTATTTTTTACGTACATTCGAACATCGATTTAAAAAAATCTTCTTTAACAACAAGGGATTACTGATACTTCCAGATCGGTGTTATAAAATTTAAAAAAAATCGGTTCAGTGGTTTCACTTTTAAATCAAAGTAACGGAAAAATTACATTTGGTATACACTTCTGAGACACACGAAGCCGGTTTTTTTAATTTACTGTAAAAATATCCTTGTTCCCATTTTATAGGAATTTGCGATCTTTTATCTGTGAACAAAATCTCATCCATAAAGCCATCACCGACATTAAAGTGTAACATCTTTATCGACGGATATTTTTGCTCTCAGTCTTTCAGACTTTACGGAGTTTCTGCGGATTTACAGCGGGGAAAATTCTAGTTACGACGGGAGCTTACGGTCTGAAGCTTACCTAGACTAAATCAAGTCAAATCAAAAGTACTTTTAAAAAACTGATTTATATTTCTGTGAATAAATTGTAAAATATTGACGTTATTTATGACAGTAAAAAAAACTAGCTACGATTTTGATTTCTTTTGGAGTTCATTTTGTTGGAAATTCTTTTCTGCTCTGTTTTTAGTTGAATAAAAGTCAAATTTAAAAGGCAACATTAGAGATTCTTCGGTGGCAGGGAACCAAGTAATGAGTGCACTTCAGAAGGTCGTTTTATTTAAACTTACAATCTTCTGGAGACATTACTCCTGGCTTTTCAGAGCACCTCTTTCTGTTTCTGGCATAACTCCAACCGTCATTCCGCCAACCTTATGAAGGCTTAATGAACGTAGAGCTCTGCACTGCACGTCTCAAGCGGTACCTTAATTCGTTTGTTGTACGGCTTTTAATTAAATTTTAGAAAGCTCATCAAGTATATTTTATTGGTTTATTTTTATTTTAGTATCATTTCCAACAGGATGAAGAATCATTTAAAATATATCTATATTAAAATAAGGTTTTTTTTTAAAACGCTGTCTTTGCAGTAATATCGACATTTTGGGTTTCAAATATTGTTTATAAATATTGCACACACATAAAAGGCCTGATCCTAAACAATATTGCAAATTAATAATTAATTATAAATTAAACAGATTTTTTGAAGTGACAACTTCTTATGGGTGGGTAAACCACTTCGTTACGTAATGCGTTACGGCGTCAGTCTATCTTTCACTCACTCATAAGGCAGCGGTAGACCAGCTCCTTCTCTTTCACTTCAACCCACAACTAGGGTTGCCAACCATACTTTATAATATCGTATCCTACTTACTTTTTATAATTATATTTTTGCTTACAAATAAAGTATGTAAAATACTTTATTTTCAACCATTACTGCGACGCGTAAAACAAAATTTTGGGTACTTAACTTACAAATACAAAAATAAATATTTCTTATTTACTCTACATTCCCGCCACTTGAGCTTTTACTGAAAGAGTTTTTTCAGTAATTAATCTAAAGTGGCGAGAAGAGTGAAATAGAGGCTCATAAATTTATTTAAAAATGAATTGTGTATTTATTTAAATTTTGATTGTCAATCAAGCTTTGAAACATTTGAACATTTTAGACGTTGCACATAAAAATACGTTTTTTAAAGCAATAAAAACTTTTTTTCTTCCAAATATTTTATTTTTTCCTATCCAAACCACAAAATGGTTTTTTTTGCAGATAATTTTGGCAACCCTATTCGCAGCGCTAGCCGTATTTCGGACAGACGCTTCTCATATTAATATATATATATAAAATTTAGGAACAAGCTAAGTTTTTCTCGAGTAAAACAATTTCAATATTAAATAGTTTAACATAGATTAGTTTGACTTACCACTTCTGTCGAGCATTCCGAGATCCACATTTTTTTGGAATCTTATATGTTGTCATTTCTCTGAGCACTCAATTCAAATTCAAAATATCTTTATTGGCATAAACGCTTACGCGTTCTTATGAAACGTCAAAATTTTACTTTGGTATGATATTAATGTTCGTGATGAAGCTACCGCAAGCTCGGAAGGCAGATTCTGCTGAAAAGATCGGGCGAGAATCTCAGCAGTTGCTCTTTTAAAATAATGTTGGTTTACAATTATCTCGTATGAACTACGTAAGTATCAACAGCATTAATCCCACGCATTTAAATCGGCTAAGTATACTGCAACGGTATAATAAGCCTTACGCGTAATTGTATTTGTAATTTTGTACTTAAATTGATAAAAAAATATCAATGTAGTGGTTAAATTGATAAATATAGTAGGTGTAGTACAGATGGTGGGATATTATTATACACGCGTATACCGTGGCCCATAAATGATTTATACATCTTTTGTAGATGATCCAAGTGTTCATAGTAAGATTGTCCTTATTTCTAGTATTAAATTTATGTCTATCATTATTTTTTAAATATAAATGAGTATTTTGATGAATAAATACTATATAACATTCTATAATAAAATAAAAGTCCCGGAAGCTTTCTCGTAGCAAATGTATTTGAATGCTCCCGTAGATAGAAGAGGAACGGTGACGTCACCCATGCATGTGACCTCAGAAAACCTGTTAGAGATTACTATCATGACTGTACACAGGGGGAAGAAACCCCAAGGCCGGCTGTATTAGTTTCTGAACTCGCGTGTACACAGATGGTTAACTCGGCTCCTTACATAATAATTCTTGTTTTATACAGCGATAGGTTTCCGAAGTTGTTGTAATTTAGCGGTGAATGGCTCCGCTAGTATGGGGTCGGTCTCGGACACGCGAAATTGAAATTTACCGTTTAATAGGCCATTTTCATCCATATTATATGATTGTGACGACTACTTTTTGGTAATTTAGTGGGTAGAGACGAGCTTTTTTCGTAAATTAAAGTCGATCTATAAAAATTGGTAAAAGTATTTTGCTTGCGATTACGAGGAGTGAGAATTCAAACAATGGACCGCCATTATTGTTTTGGGAATTCTAACGAATTTCGGTTTAATGTTTTTAGACGATTATAAAATATCATTTTCAATCTTTTGGTTGCATCAATTTAATAAATGGTGAATCAGTATTTTATATTATTAAAAGAAACGCAGCCCTTATTTTAAACTGCGGCTTGGGCTTGAAAAAACGTTTCACAAATATATATTATACATACACAAACACGCTGAACCGAAACAATTCGAACGACCCGCGCCGCCTAAGCTATAGTATCTTAGCAACTGAGCAAACTGGTTATCAAAACGTATTAACTTGCTAAAGTGATTTGTAATTATAGCTAAAAATAAATAACATTTTATTTTCTGTTACGAACCTCGTTCATCTTTTATCATCATCATCATTCTCATTGTCTTAGTATCCTGCATATAACAGAAAAATACCGCATTAACTCACACATATTACAAACACAAAGAGACATACACACACGCACTTACGAACACAGAAATGAGTGTGTGTATTGATATTTATGTTGTAATGATTGTGATTGCAAAATAAAGTCATAATAGCAGCTAGTGTAATATATACTGTTTTTATTTATTTTATTGTCATTACTATGTTATAATATTTAGTTAAATAATAGTTCTATTTTTTTAACCGACTCAATTCGAATGTTTATATTTAATTATGTGTTTTTATGTATCGCGCATATCTCCGCCATTTATGAACCGATTTTAAGAACTTCTTTTTTCATCTTATACTCGTATGATGTTCTTCCAGAATGGTTCCATAAAATGTTTCGGGGAAATCGGTTTAGTAGGTTTTCTTTTAAATCAAAAGAACAAAATTGATTTTTTATATTTTTGCGCGTGTTTCCGTCATTTATAAATCAATTTCAAAAATTCTTTAAAAAATCAGTTTATTAGTTAGTTTCTTAAATAAAAATAACAAAATTCAGGAATGTTCGCTAGTATCTCCGCAACTTATTTTTATAATTTTTTTTAAAAACCAGATTAGTAGGTTGTTTTTGTGTTGTGTTAAGCGATGCCATCGCACATAGATACACACAGAGTTGTGAGTGCGTTGTCAGCCTGAGAAATTGGATAAAAGTGATGGATTTGATGGCATTGGATCAGGATTAAAGGTAGGAATCAACCCCAAAAGTCATGCATATTTTATTTTATGCCGATTTTGCAAAGGGCGGCAGAACTTTGCCGGGCGACCGTCGCCGTACTAGTGCAGCAAAAGTTTATTTTTGCAGAAAATTACAAGAACCGACTTCAAACGCCTTAAAAGTGTACATTCGAAACATATCTTCTCCGTTATTTTGATTTTGAAAACGAACTACTAATCAAATTTTATCTGATTGTAGGAATATTGTGGAAGTGTACTTAGATAAAAAAAATATTTTTTCAAATCAGTTCATACGTTGCAGAGATATGTGCGAACATCCCTAAATTTTGTTATATTTATTTGAAAAACAAAGTAATTAACTGATTTCTTTGAAAATTTTATCGGAATATTTATGAATCTCTATCAAATAAAAAAAAATGCAGTTGGTTCATAAATGACGGTGATACGTGCATAAATACATGAAATCAATTTTGTTATATTGATTTAAAAGAATAAGTATATTTTCCTGAAAATTTTATGGGACCATTCCGGAAAAATACTCTATAAGATGAAAGAAGAATTTTTAAAGAAGGTTTACAAATAGCGGAGATATTTGCGAATAAAAAAAAACATATAAACATTCAAATTGAGAAGCTTCCTCCTTTTTTGAAATTGAGATTTCTAAGAGATCATTATAAAACAAATGATCACTGGTGCAAGCATGATATGTTAGGGGTAAGAGTAATTTAACTTGACTACGATATATACTGAGTAAACTTAATAGAAACTTCTACATAAATTTGACGTCACTTAGTGTGTCTACGTAGTAAGTAATAAATTAGGAATTACACTAACGAGTATCGTTGGCAAACTAGGCAACGACCGTAATATATCCCGAGTTTACTAATATTAGGAACATGCATGTTTGGATAGTTGTCACTCTGTTATGTAAAAACTGATGAATGGATCTGCATGAAATTTGACACACATATAGTTTGACAGTGTCATACGACTATTTATGAATGTATATTTTTTTTTTGTTTTACGTGGAGGAAATGCAGCAAACGCATACCCGTACCGTGAGGGCAAGACGGGTTATGTCGGACTCTTACCGACTAAAACCTCAACATTATTCCACCTTGGCACATACAGGCAGGCCACTGGAACGCTTATGCACACTTCCGCGACTCCACCAGCGCTAACTGCCTACTCGGGGGCAATCCCCTCTCTTCTCCTAGGTAAGGTGCATCGGAACAACGAGTATGCCTTTCTACTTGGCCTCGTTGTTATGGGCGACAAACTCTCCCAAGTAAACGCCCGAGGCCTAGGTGCCAGAAGAGCAAATTCCAACGAGAAAAAAGCCACCCAGCCCCCGGATGCGGTGCAGGGCAGCAATCGCCGCCACCCATAGACTCATGCATTACCAGAGAAGTTACAAGAGCGTTGCCGGCCTTTAAGATAGGAGTAGGCTCTCTTCTTGAAAGAATATGTCGGCAAAATTGCACAGTGATGGACTGCCAACCATGAAAGTGGTGATAATGGTGCTTGGTGGTATGTTGCGTTATACAATGCACAAACTTAGCACCAGGTATTATTCCGTACAATTCCTCAGAATACTCCCCATGGTACATGCAATAAAGTATGTTAAGACATGTAACGTCTCTTCCCAGGGCCAGGGAATCAAGCTGATCGGAAAGAACATCGACGATTCGAGTAGCTCAACTTTGAATGCGGTCAAATGGAAGAAGCTGGTAAAGGAGTGCTCCGGCCCAGAGTTGCGAACGCTATTACATATGTGGCAGAAGTTGTTAAGTTGCATGCGATGAGTCGGCTAGAAATACTGCCTCCTTCGGCTGACGATGCCAAGGTTTTTGGACGCCAACTTAGTTTTATTTTTCAAGTGGACGCGGAACTGTACGTCTCTCGATAGGTCCACGCCAAGAATTCCGATAGAGGCTGTATCGACCAGAGAAGTGCAAATATTCTTCTGGTGCCCTATATAGCACAAATATTTGTGGGCCCAGCGTTCACAATATTTGCGTCGAAGCATGCACCGTCGACAACCTTGCTGCTAATATTTTATGGTAACTTTTACAGTTGTTTTTATTTAAATAAGAAACTTATTTATTAAATATTTGGTGGAATTTAAATATTTAATTTTAAAATTAAATGATAATCTTGTAAACAAAAAAGGCACATACGATCGAATATACATAACCTGCTCCTTTTTATGGCAGTTAAGAAGAATATGGGCTTGTTCTGAGTTAACTGACGTACACCTTAGAAAGTTGTATTCAGCTAATTACGATTTTACGTCGTCCATGCACGCCGTCGAGGTAATTCTACTCCTCTTGTTGTATCCTTAATATTTTCCTAAACCTTCCTACCCCATAAGCCTTCTCTACCTAAGTTCTCAGAGTGACGACGCACACACAGCTCCGACCTGCGTGTACGTAGGCTAGCTCGTTTGCCAAACTTTCTCTATTAATAAAGGAAAAAAAGGGAAGACGCTTACCCGACTGTAACGTCGAAAATGTTGCTTCCCACCGAGCTGGAGACGGCCATGTCGCCAAATCCTTTTCTGGCGACTATCACCGACGTGATGAGGTCCGGAACGGAAGTGCCGGCTGCTAGCAGCGTGAGGCCCATCACTTCCGGCGGGATCTGCGCGGTCGCACCCGCCACGTTTGCCCACCACACCATCAGGTAGGAGAAGAACGCTATCCATACTATCGACCCTATAAATGTTATAGGGAAGAGGTTTTTCCCTGTAACACAGAAGGCTGATTTAAAAAAATTGTTTTTTGAGGATCATTAATTGTATCTTAATCAGGCATTTTGGCAGTTGTCATAGGGTGTTTGTTAATAGATAAGAACCTAATGTTATTTTAGTCGTTATGGCGAGTACCGATTGTTACATGACTATTTTTGATAATGGTTAAATGAAATTTAAAATATAAATTCTTTATAATTAATTTCCAAGATTTCATCGTTATTGAATGGTATATATAATTTTTAGGAGTTCTTACGTCGAAATCATTAGAATTATTTGTAACACGTTTTATGGCTTATATGTGTATATTAACTTGCAAGATTTGTTAGTAAAATTGTATAAAATGATATATATCTTTCTAGCTTGGGCTGTCAATTTAATAAATTTGCGCAGATATATGTAGATAGGTTTACTCTCTCTTCATCTGTACTCTAATTCCCTATCGAGATGGCTCCGACGCGACCTAAAGAGTATAGGTTGCGTCGTTTTATAATCAGTTGCAAGACTGTCTTTTTACATGCCAGTCCAACGCACGCATAACCTGTATTTTAAGCAATTGAATGATCAGCATTTATTTTCTTAGGGTAACGTTCATTGTTTCTCGAAATAATAGTTTGTTTGTCTCTATGTTTGGTTTTCAGCAATAAGAAAGCGGCTACAAAGGCTTCACTGGTATTTCCCAGGTACACTTCAAAGGTAAATACAAAGTTATGAACTAATGAAGATAAACATATCGATATAATTTTGAATCCAGACAAATACATATTTAAAACGTACGCAGCGTAAGCCATATTAAAATGTTCTAATAAATTGGACTAGACTATAATCATACTGTAGTCCGTAGCGTTACCCCCGTTAATTCCTTTATAAAGTCAGATGTCGGATGGCCATGTCTCCCCTTTTCTTTTCGCGCTCCTTTCCCCTCCAAATCCCTAATCCCGACCCCATCCTATCCAATAAACCTATGGTATCCAATTTCCCAGGTTGACAACGCACTCGCCACACTCCGGATGTTGCGTGTGATGGGCGACGGGATCGCTGACCATCAGGTGAACTGTCTGTTCGTTTGTCTTCCTTTCCTTAAAAAAAAACTATATAGGTACAAATCTTACTTAGACTTAGAATATACTCCATAAAAAAATGTTGTTGAATTTTTATGGAAATATACCACAAAAGAACTGTCAAAATGAATGTGACGTAATATCGCGGCATTAAGAAGGTTTACATAAAATAATATTTTAATTGTTAACTTATCCTGTCCACTATCACATTTCTATATCTGTTTGTAGAATATTCTTTATTTAAATATAAAGAAAAATAAAGATTATCAAGTTATTTTTCAAGTCGACTTAAATTAAATAAAAAGCGTCTGATAGCCATGCCTTCGAAATGAACGCTGAATTGTATTTGCAAAAAATTGATACTAATTTTGTTGGACACCAGATATTGAATATTAAAGCTTGAGATCGTGCCGCACGAAATTGGCAACGGCTCTTACAGATTTCGTTAACACAGCAAAGAGTCCATTGGAAGAGGAATTTAAGTGTCCCTCGTTGCATTAAATTTCAATTTTTAAAATTCCCCTTGCTTCCTTTTTGACAGTTTTTAATAAGCGGCTCTGTATCATTTTTTCGAAAGCCAATTAGCTGTGCAGGTTCGCCCGATTTTCGTATTAACAGAACGAAAAAAAAGTTTGGTAATATTTTTCAAGGACTTGTTTCATAATGCAATATGTATTCATGTTAGTGTATTGGTAATTATTATGAGGGATTTTTATTGCAAACTATTGCCTTTTGTTAAATATTTTCGTGTAGATTCAGGTCACTGGCAGTCATTTTCTAAAAGGTTAAGGTTTAACCTTTATTATGTCCCAATATTTGGTTGACAGAGCTTTTCTTGACTCCTACGTATCACAAGCAAAGCATATAATTAATAATGCAATAAATAGCTTTAATATTTTCATAGATATCTTGAATTAATTAAATTCTCTGTATCGTCCTATGGTTGACTAGGAGATAACGCCTTTGGCTTTAAGTCCACCATTGTACAATTTTTTTCATAAAGTGTAAAAAATAAAAAAACTCTACGTATATAAAGTAAACCCAAAAACAAGAAAACTATAACCCCAATCTTTTCATCGAAATCATTTATGCTGTTTTGAAAATGTTTGTTAGATTACTAAATTTTCTGGTAGAAGATATTAAATTTTTAAACATTACGAAAATATTTAAATGTAATTGAAAATGTACAGTCGTATTCGCAAAAATAAACTATCAAACAAAGCCTGACTGATGCTACAAATCAGGCTTTAAGTAATAAAGAGTTCGTGAAAAAACGACACTATATAAGTTTTATCGTCAACAGCGACATTGTAGACAGACGTATACGAAATAAAAAGGGGATATAATAAAAGAAATCCTTTTTGGGTAATAACTCCGTTTCGGTAGTGGCTCAAGGAAGCTGGCCCCAGGTTTTATTCTCCCGGGCGGTACATAAAATGGCACGTAATTCCAAGCGTAGTTTATTGTGCCCCGACCATTTGTAAAATAGTCTCTCCGGCTCACACAGGAAGAGGAATTGTTCAGTTACATAGTTGTCTGCCTCAATTAAACTTTGAAATTTCTGTTCAAACACTACAATTTCCTTATTAAACCGGCATTATTAATTAGTTTCGTAGTTTGCTTGCTCCCTTAAAGCTTTGAATTAAAATAATTGTTCATAGATATTAAACTTTTATCTGATCAAACAGTTAATGATGTAAAAATATTCCATTATTTTTTTCTTTTTCTTGTCTATGTTGAACATCTTTTTAATGTTGAATTTTATATAAAAAATAGAAGTCGTTTTCAACTGTATAATTGGATACTGGATTGAGTTACGGACCGAATAATACATTAAAAGTTAACGATAGACTTTATTACCCATTTTAATACCTAGGGATTGAAAATAAAGTCCTGGGAAAAGACTGCTGTTGTATTGTCCGAGAAATTGTATACTACATTTTTATGATTACTTAAAAAGGGAAGAAAGACAGTTTAGTAAAGACAGTAATTAAGGACCCTAAATAAATACCAACGATAGCAGAAATATTACAGGATCTGGTGTTTTTTAACTCTGAAACACTGAAGGTCAGACTTTCCATTAGGTGATACACAGTATAAAAAAATTACTTTACTGTTACTGTTGTATTTGGCCTAGTAGTACAGGCACTTGATTTACTAATATGAGGTTAAGTCTTCAAATCTGGAGCAGTGGACAATGACTTTGTGTTGTTAATTGTAATATAGAGATCTAGAGGTGGTAGAGCATAACATCCTTTCACAGCTTTTGCTGCACTTTTACGGCTTCGCTTGCCCGGGGAAGTACCACCGCCCTTTGTAAAGTCGCCATAAAATAAAGAATGCATGACTTTTAGGGATGCCGGATGGCCATGTCTACCCTTTTCTTTTCCTATTCCAATCCTCTCCAAATCCTTAATCCCGATCCATCCTATTGAATAAACTAATTGTATCCAATTTCCCAGGTTGACAATGCACTCGCAACTCTCCGGATGCTGCGTGTCTCCATGGGCGACGGGATCACTTACCATCTGGTGAACCGTCTGCTCGTTTGTCTTCCTTTCCATAAAAAAAAATAAATAAATAATTGACTCTGTCCTTTTACTTTGGCGTAATAAACAAAGACTTTGTATTCTTATTATATTCATTATTAATTTTTAACTGCATTTAACTAAATGCCATTAACTAGGGATGCATGTATGTAAGGCAGAGCATGGCATCTTTTCACAGCTATTGCTGCACCTTTACTCCCTCTCCTTGTCCCTCTAATTTCTTAATCCCGCCACCAATCCTCTCCAGTAAACCTTATCCTATCCAATTTACGACGTTGAGAACGCACTCGTGACTCTCTGGATGTTGCGTGTGTCTAAGGCGACGGGATCGCTTACTATCAGGTTAAACAAAAAACATATTTATTTAGAGAGGTTTGGAGCGCCTATAGCTTAATGGTTAACGATACGGACACACGATCACGTGGTCGAGGGTTCAAATCCCGCCTTTCGACTATTGTCGGGAATCATATCTTAACACGAGCCGAAAGCTTAGTTGGAATGATTACGAAATATTAGTAAAATTTTAAATAATCTGCTAATATTAAAAGAAAATCTATGTTTAATACTGAAGCGCTATTTCCATTCTAGAGAGAAGAAGAACGTAAGAACAAAAAAGGAAAAGGAGAGCAAGTGAAACAGAACGCAGCTGTGACTTTCCTAACTTGAATTTAAAATACCATTAGAGAAGAGAACAGGAGTAGACACTAGTCTACTCATTACAATTTATAAAACAATTTTAGCAGTACTCTTCGCGCGTCTGAATTTTTAATGTACAATCATTTTACTTGACACTTAATTTTACCAGCAGGATAAAACCACTGGGCAACTTTTAGAAAATGTAATACCATAGTTTATTTTTAACCGACTTCAAAAAGGAGGTAGGTTCTCAATTCGAATGTTTCTATATTTATGTACTCGTATGTTCTGTCATATCTCCGACATTTATGAACCGATTTTAAATATTCTTCTTTCATCTTATAGAGTGTTCTTTCGAAATGGTCCCATAAAATTTTCAGAAAAATTGGTTAAGTGGTTTTTCTTTTAAGTCAAAATAAAAAAATCGATTTAATATACGTTTGCGCGTATCTCCGTCATTTATGAACCAATTTCAAATTTTTTTTTTATATATATATAACAGAGAATTCTATGTACATAGTCCCATCGAATTTTCACTAAAATCAGTTCTTTATTTTGTTGTTTTAATATAAATAACATAATTTAGGAATGTTCGCACATATTTCCGCAACCTATGAACTGATTTGAAAATATTTTTTATCTGATCGTGTACACATCCATAATGTTCCTACTAAATTTTCATAAAAATCTGATTAATAGTTTGTTTTTAAAATCAAAATAACGGAAAAGATATGTTTCGAAAGTACACTTTTAAGGCGTTTGAAGTCGATTTTTCCTTTTTATAATTATTAATAAATATGAAAAGGTATCGACAACCCTAGCTGTGGCTCCTTGTTAGTCATAAATTTTAATGCCACAATGATTTTAATCTTATTTTTAATTTTACTGCAAAACCATTCATTGCCGGTCTGCAATTAGCAACCTTCTTTACAATATGCATGACAAAGGATACTTATAGTTCGACTTTTAAGGCGAGGTTCTCCAAGCGCACAATGCTAATGCTGCCAATCCGTGTGCGAAAGAAAGAACCGTCGTCGAACGCACCGCAATGACAAGGACAGAGATCGATGCCGTGGTGCTGTCGGAACGGAGCGGGAGCGAATGGTGCCGTAAAATCGTTGATTTTGAGAAGAAAAATCGTGTTGTATAATATTGACAATATTATTACCGACATCGCTCAAACGACCACAGAAGCTAACTTAATTTTGATTTTATATACGTTAAATTACGTACAATATAAATAATATTGGTTTTAAGATAACGAACAGAGGTATGTTTGGCAATTTTTTTCTATAGGATAAGTTTATCCAATTTTGTAACAAATATTCTACGGAGCTAAGAAAAGGTTTCAAATATAAGTAAGTGTTATTTTAAATTTTATCATGCAGTATCACAAAACAAAACCGTTTGCAAAATCGCAATTTCTAGGAGGACTCGGCCGTAATTCTGTTCAGTGACTTGACAGTTCAAAGAAAAATAATGTTAACCCGCCTAACCTAAAGGTGTTGGGTAGTAAATTATTTGCGTTAAAGGTGAATGATGATGATGATTGGTTTAAATTAAAATTCGTATGTTATATATATAATATAAGAGTTAATTTCTAGGTGGTAGAGCATAACACCCTTTCACAGCTTTTGCTGCACTTTTACGGCCACGCTCGTCCGGGGAAGTAC
>JAOCPS010079808.1:0-16018 GCA_025505425.1 Graphium colonna | reverse complement strand
ACCGGAGGGTTTGATTCACATAGTTAAGAAGTTTTTGTTTCATTATAAGTGACCTTTCCAAAAATATCCCATACGATGGGGGTAAGTCAATTTTTTTTTGTTGTATGGGGGGAGAACTGAAAAATAATTATTTTTACATAATTTTAAAAATCACTCTTTGGATGTTCAATATACATCTCTCCATCAATTTTCGTGACAATCGGGGCAGAAACAGTGGAGTAAAAGCCCTGACGGACAGATGGAGAGACATGACGAAACTATAAGGTTTCCTATTGGACTATGGAACCCTAAAATGCCAACCGTTTCATTTGATATTTCCGCGTTGTTGAACTGAAGTTCAGCTCAATATGTCACACGAATAGACAGACGATGCTTCTGTTACTTGAATAATGCTATGTCATAGAACGAGGCCGATATTTGAGCACAACTTTTAGTGAACATACAATATTATGCCACGGTGAAATTGCATTCGATGGATCGAGCATTCACATACAGGTTGACTGGTGGCTCACTCTCAATATGTTGGGATCATATATAAAGAATAAAAGTATAATTAAAAATAAATATTAATTTATCACTGAGTAAAAACAATATTAAATTAAATTTTTAATTGCATAATTCATGTTCATCATAGCGGACACTGTTAAAAGTGATTGTGAACAAAGAACAAAATGCAATATACAAATTATCAAAATTTGTTAAAATAGAATCACAACTTGCATGATCTCGCGGATATTAATGGCATATTTAGTGACTGCATTATGTGGTTTAATGTTTAATAATGCCAGGATCAGTATATATTGAATTACATGGGCTATTCGTTATAAAAATGCGCATCTATTTTTTTATCTCCGTAGATTCCGTAGTCTAGTAGTATGGACGCTTGCTTTACAAACCAGATGTCGTGGGTTCGAACCCCACGGAGGATAACGACTTTGCGTTGTTGTTTCTTGGTTGAGTCAGGGCAATGCGAGCTGGTCACCCGATTGACTGATAAGAAAGACGTCATGGATTGTCTTAGTCGATGGGCATGTAAAATATCGATCCCGGTTGTCATGAACATCCTTAGCAATGGTTATAGGATCTTCAAATATCCTTACAACTAATCTATCCTTCGAATTTAGTTTATCTCTTATTTTTTTCTGTCTTGCTTCATTTTTTTATTGACAAAATTTAAACTCAATTGGTCCACTTTCAGCTTATTGGCGGTTACGGTAAAACAAACATGCGGGTAATCATGGATGTGCGAAACCCTAGATACAGAGATTTCCACATGCCTGTTCTCTGGGTTGGCTTGTTATAAACGTTAAAAATCGAAAAGCTTTCATTAAGCATTATCAATTTATATTATAATACTAATTATGCGACGAAAAAAAATATTTGATTAAATATTTAATGCAAATGTAAAACATCTAATTTGTTATGGGTTTAATCTAAATACTTAATTTATTTCATCATGATGAATATAACCATACTGATTGAAAATTATTTGGCTTTTAATGGAAATTTTTGAAATGGAAATATATGGTTATAAATCTTAAATATTTCTTTTAGCAGTGCCAATTGATATCTTAATACTTAGTATACGAAAAATATGTATAATATGAAAAAAAAATAAAAAAAAAATTGTCTTGTCCGATCTTTATCGTACATAATACTCATATTTATCGTTCATCATTTTGTTTCAATGCCCAAAAGTTATTTTTAACTTTTTGAGTGTTTTTTTTTTTAGTTTTTAAACAATATTTAATTTGACATTTTTTAGTTTCAATTATCCACGATTGATAAATAAGCAGTCATATTATTGCATAAGTGTGCACTACAATTCTAATTATGACAGTTCAAGGTCAAAAAAAAAAACTATATTGCTGTTCAGTGGAAAAAAGTTCAACAACTTCCACATTTCTCTCATTATTGTAACAGAGTTAATCCCATTTCCCACAACGAATTACGTCACTTTGCGGTAATACACCATACCCCATTGCATTTCGCTTAAGTAGAGGCATAAAGATTTTCTATTGTACTGTAGTAAAGTCTTGAGTAATGATACTGATAATATGAAAATGATCAACGATCAAAATTTAAGTCAATTAGTTGTTTGCAAACGAATTACATAGATATGATACGAACGCCCCCGCTAGATGAGAACAGTATTTAATATATTTCCGGAATTGCGCTTTATAAAGTTGTATGCGGTAAGTCGGCTACAAATACTGCCTAGATCTGCTGAGAACGCCAAGTTTTTTGAAAGCCGGAAGGAAAAAGAAGTGATCATGGATCAGCTAGTGATGCTCACGGTTCTTGAGAAGTTAGCTGTTAATAATTGACTTCATCTTTTTGAGAACAAGTATATAATAGCAATTGGCCTGTAGTTGGACGGATCTGAGTTATTGCCTTTTTTGAGATTAGGTGCAATAAAGCTGTTTTCCAAGATAACGGAACAACGCCTAAAGAGTAAGAGTGCCGAAGAAAACGCATTAAAACAAGATAAAAATATCAGATGTCGCACTAGGTTTTACTGTCTTACTCTCATGCAGAGGGTCCTTAAGGAAATTTATTAATCCTGGTGGTTATAATAAGAATAATGGGATATGCTTACGAAACTATCGCCCCTTAAAAGTTTGCAAAGTTTGAATAAAATCTCTCTTCGTAACGGTGTCGGTAACAAACAAAAAAACTAACAAACAAACAACCAAGCAAAAAACATACAGGCGAAGCTTATGAAAGCATGTTAAAACACATTTGCTCGAACACTAACTTTGTTAACTTTTTATATATTTTGTTACTCATGATGATCAGAAGCCATGGTAATTGACAATTATGCGAACATGCCAAACTTTGATTGCAATTTTTTTCTCATATTTCGGTTTGAACGTGTTACTTCAATAACAAGTCTCAGTCAATCAAAAATATATAATAAAGATATAACACTATCGTGTCGTAAATAATTTGATTTTTTTTTCTTGAAAAGTAATACCCACCCCAAGTTTTGCTTTAGACGTATCGTATCAATTATTATCTTCTATTAGTTAAAAATTGTTGGAATCAAAATTCGATATATCCGCACGGATTATCAGCTACTGTCAATCCTTAAAGAAATTTATTTATCATATTGATCCCAATCACATTATCTTGTAAAGGGATATGATTATCAAATTACTGTAATGTCATCGGCCCCTGAAGAAAGTGCAAAGCTTGAATAAAACCTGCCCGCGTAAAGTGAGTCAAAATTGTGTTCAATGGAGTTAGTTACAAGCAAGCAAACACACCAATATACAGGTGAAGCTAATAGAAGCTTGTTAAAAACAATCATTTCACTTGATATTTCCGCGGTGTTAAAATGACGTTCAACGAAATATGACACACGAACGGACAAACGATGCTACTGTGACTTGAATTATACCATGTCATAGAACAAGGGCGAAATTTCAGTGAAGCTTTTAGTCAATATGCAATGTCAGTGAAATTGCATTCAATGGATCGAGTTTTCTCCATATATAAATACGAAAGTAAACACAAATATTTGAAAGTAACATATACGTTCCACTGAGTTTCTACTAGTCCACCTACAATTACTAGTTGCTTTAAATAAAGAAAGAAGTTATTCTCTAAAAACTAATAAAATTGTGATACTCACTAATGCTATTCCAATGTAGGCTTTAATAACGGGTTGGGTAGCACTTTACACATATTTTCATATAAATTTTCAGCTAAATAGCAACATTGAATGTCATCGTTTATCTACCATCCCATCGAAAGAAATTCAAATATTAATATGTAAAGTAAAGTAAAGTACATTTCACTGAATTCATAACAGATACTCAATGAAAACCTGTATAGGGCTTGTAGTTATTTTATACGATACACGAATAAAAAAACAAAATACGTGAGAGCGGAAATTTGCGTATAGTGGAAACACTACATTGTAATCCAAAAACAAAACATTTTAGACAACGTTTTATTCATCCAATGAAAACTTAGTATTGACTATATCGTGGTTTTGTTAAAAGTGATTGTGAACGAAAAATAGAATTCAAATTTTTATATCAATGTCGTATTGATTTTACTTTTAAAATCGTTTACCGATGATATTTCAATCATATCTCATTTGATAAAAAAATAAACCTGTTGTTAAAAAATTCAATACATAGATGAACAAAAAAGCGGAAACTTTAAAAACAGAATCATAACTTCTCTGATATGCGCTTATGAATAGCATATTTAGTGGTTAACTGCATTATGTGGTTTACAGGCTTAAGTTTTTCTTCATAATTTCTGACTATAAGATAAATTTGAAGGAGTTATATCCTTGACAAATTATAGGAGATCCTAGCAAAGCTGAAAATACAAAAGAATTTTCAACGTTATTGTTAGAGCATGTTCTGAAATTCACGCACGTACGGTATAAATCTACTAAAGTCCACTGTGCGATACTTTCATGCAATGAAGAACGACGCTTCTCCGAATTAACTTGACCCGTGATCAAAAATGTGACGGACATCTATAAATGACACTTTAATATTTTACTTAGCGTCCACTTGACTTTTTTATATAGAAAGAGGGAGGCAAACGAGCAAGCGGATCACTTGATGGAAAGTGGTCACCGCCGCTCATGGACTCCCGCAACACCAGAAGAGTTGCAAGAGCGTTGCCGGCCTTTGAGGCAGGAATAGGCTCTCTTCTTGAAGGTCCCTTAGTCGTATCGGTCCGGAAATACCACTGGAGACAGTTGATTCCACAAAGGCGTCGTGCGTGGCAGAAAGTGACGGTGGAATCTCACGGTAGTGGACTGCCAATCTTCAAGGTGGTAGCGATGGTATTTAGTGGTATGTCGCGTTGTACGCTGTACAAACTCAGCAGCAGGTATTATTCTGAACAATTCCTCAGAACACTCACACAGAATTATTATGTCTAAGGAAGTATCTCAGTTGCAGAATATATGAATTAACTTTGCTGAATTAAAATATTCAGTCAGTTGACGTTGTTTTTGTTGAACAAAGCTGGCAAACTTACAGAAGGCTTATCAGAAACGGTGTCCGGGTCCAGTCCAGTGGGGACCAGCAATACATATAGATAGTGTTCAATTCTCGTTGCCGGTCACATCGAATGAAATGTATGTAAATACGGTTTCATTTGACCTCGATTTTTGATTACTAAAACTTTATAATATTTAGACATTTAAATTATATTTGCTAAATTAATCTAAACCCTATTTACCGCGCCTATACTATAAAAAATCTGACGTTTAACGTAAACATTGAACTGTTATTTGTATAATTGTCACAATACGTAAAAAAACGTCAAAGCTTGTAAATGAATAATAATTCCGAAGACGATAAGCGCGAAGTGACAAAAACAGGTTGGAAATACGTATGTTCCATTTGACATGAGCAAAACATACGGACAAGACTTACGGAGCGATCCGGCCGCAAAGACGACGAGAAATGTCCATTCAGTGATCCATTGCCTCGACATGTTTCAGTTTCTAGTTTGTTTACACTTTTTGAACTTTTAAATCGGCTTTTTTATCGAGGACTTAACTGTGTTAGCGAGAAGGATCAACGACCTTTCGCTGTCGTGGCGCGTGGTCTACTCACGACGATAACTCAGTGTCGTTTGAATATATTACCAATTTGCGCGAGACTTTAATATCAGCTTCCAGAGCCGAAGAATACAAGTTGTGATAAAGTTTACCCCGTCTCGTGAATATGCGTGATTAATATATAATGTAATAATGTTCTTTATTTATTAATACATATATTACAAAAAGGTCTCTAGTTCCCACACCAGGATAACCTGTGGGAAACTAGACCCATACCTGTTAGTTCAAAAAAACTTAAAAATAACAAAAACACAAGCAAAACGGAGAGAAAGTGTGAGTACAAAATTTAAATGTGTTTGTTGTGTTTAAGTGTGTGTGTATTTGTGTGAGCATGTATCTGTATTTATCCTACGTCATTATAAATTTCTGAGGCAAATAGCTAGTATAATATTATTTTCTTAATGCATTAAAGACCCAACTCAGATTGAATAACTTTAATTTTAATCGTATACATATGTGTATATTTATTTGCTTTCTAGCAGTAAAACAGCGCTGTTGTAAGGGTTACTCATGGATTTACGTTGTAAATTGTTTTAATAAATGTGTTTAGACTTTTTATATTTACATTGTAGTTATACGATCTAATATCCATTTTATGAAATAGGGCACAGAGGTATAAACGCCTGGTTTTTGTATGCCGCAGACTGTAGGTCCGAAGGAAACCACGCCGACAAGGAAACTTTTCGGTCCTTCCGGTGTATCAAAAATCTGTAACGAAATATTTGATTTTTTTTACTATGAGATATAATATTAAACGTATTAGTCAGTGAATCTAAAAACCGAAAAGTCTGCCGATCACCATCTTTTTATGGCTGTCATCATTTATGTGACAGCATGTGCTCTGGGCGATTAATGTTTTTTTTTAAATATAACAATAGGAACCCCTAGTAGGGTTTAATTGTAAATATTAACAATAAACAAACAAAATTTAACAAAGTTTATATTAATGCTGTGTGCTGTGAAACGGTGTTTTATACATATGCAAATAAAAAGCACAATGCCCAAAAGTGGTACCCAAAAAAACTTATGCATCAAAATCAAAATTATATTGTAAATATTTCCAAATTTCTTGCGACGTTACGCTTCATGGATTTGATTTTTGAACAGGGAATTTACTTTAAAGTATAAAAGTATGAATTTAACTTTGCCTACATAAAGTTCACACAGTCGGGCACAGAGACGTAGAATGCAATATAAACTATTTTTGATGAGCTGATTTTTTAATTTTATGAAATATCTCCGAAGCTCGGGTTTTCTTTACGAAAAGAACTTTTGTGGGAGTTAATATAATAAGACTGGTTCCAAAAAAAAACATGTTTGAATTTGATGCAACTTGATACGGTATGTCATATAAAAATGGGTATTGTGCTTTGAGCATTTCTACTTCACACGTTTTTGTTGAGTCTGCTCTCTTGTTACTCCTCACTTCATGAATGCAATAAGAGAAAAGTGACAGAAGCAGACTCTTTTGTTTCTTAAAAACAGTACGAATTTATGTAATAATATGTTTTCTATCACTTGTTTTTACCTTCATGAGGGGGCCTCCTGAATCGCCGCCACATGCATCCTTATTTCGTTGTGAGCCCGCGCATATTTCCGACTCTCCCACTCTAAATCCACGTCCGAAGAAATTGCACGACTCTGGTGCCACAACTGGCAGCTGTTTATTAAGAAAGAAATAGAGCAAGATAAATTTATTTGTCACAACCATTCAAGCGCACATAGCACACATCATGAAAAGTAACAAAAGAATACAACATATAACATAATAGATACATTATACATAATCAGACATATAGACAAAAATATTTTCTTTTAACGAAAACGTTTACACTTAAGAGCAATTTTCTTTGTACGTCGCAGGCAATGCCAAAAACGGTTACTCAGCTTAAAGTTGTAGTAGAAGCACACGCAGCAAATGACCACAACGCTGATTTTCAGTTTTGACCAGGAAATGAGACATTGAGAAAACAGCCACGAATGAAGTCCTGTTGCAGGCATTCGGTCCCGCTTTCAATTTATAGGCACATACTCGATTGTCATCATATTTATGTAACAAAATTAAGGGCATAGTTTTCGAAGCGTGAATACGAATAGCGGCAGCGAACAGATGGCCAGCTGGCGCAGTTCATTGACCTGAAAAAGCGGCCGCGTCCGCCGTGTCCGCTAGGATGGCCATGGCTTTTGTAAATAATTACTCAACTTTCGATAGAGTTTTCTTAGTTATCAATTAATATTTGCTTTTAATATTGCATTTATTCTTTGTATATGATCCCCACATAAAACATCCTCGAATATTGAAGGCAATATTAAATCTCATCAATCGCTCTGTATAAGTTAATATTAAAAAAACTTATTTATAACTTAAGCATTGATACGAGGGAGATTTTTGTAAGTGCATCCAATGTAGGACGTCAGTACACTTCCTCAGGAGACTTGCTTCGCTTTAATGTTAATCTAAAATTATCGTCTATATGAAGTTAAATCAAATAAATTATTTAATTATATAGATAACTCTTTTGTACGTCAGTATGTCACTGAACTCCTCCCAAACAGCTAAGACAGTTTTTAATGAAACTTTGTGAGTTTGAATAATTCGATTGACTGAGAATGCTTTTGATTGGAAATTGAACTTGATAGGTGGCGTTGTAATAATTGCCAAAGTTCGAACAGAACAACCTCTGCTAGGTTTAATAGTTTCTTATATGAAGTCTAAAATTAAAAACTTCAGAACTTAATACTTTTTATATTTCATAGACCCCCTGTACTATAGAAACATTTTTAACATTAAATAAGAAGTTGTGGAAATCATCGTCATATTCTTTTTTTATTTTTATTTTGTATGGATAGGAAGACAAACGAACACACGGTTCGCCTGATGGTGAGCGATCCCGCCCCCCATAGACACAAAACGTCAATCTGGAATAATGGATATAATAGGTTTATTGGATAGAATGGGGTCGGGATTCAGGAATTGGAGGGGAAAGGAGTAGGAAAAGAAAGGGTAGACGTGGCTTTCCGGCGTTCCTAAATGTAATGTATACTTTATTTTATGCCGAATTTATAAAGGGCGGTAGTACTTCCCCGGGCGAGCACGGCTGTAGACGTGCAGCAAAGACTGTGAAAAGGTGTTATGCACTACCACTTTTAAAATATCATATATTTTGACTGATCCAAAGTAATAAGAATTTGTCTTCAAGACGTCAGACACTTTTTTCACAGAACGACTGGTATTTGACGTTCTTATCTCTAAGGATTGATTGAATTGAGGTATTAAATGTATAGTCAGACTATTCATTATCACTTATTATTGCAATATGTTCATGAGGCTAGGGGGACGCTTTTTAACACTGGAGCATTCGAAGCCATGGTATTATAAGCGCCAATCTTCTTGGCGGCTCAAAATCAGTTGCGCAGCGCATTTCTCCCCGCATCCCTTTTCACCCCACCGCACTTAAAACATTGCCCTGCACAGCGATTCCTGCATTGTTCCAAGGCGTCTACAAGTTAGAACTATGTACACCTGGCGGAAACGTGCTTGAAATAATAGATATAGCAAATTTCACGAAAAGAAAACATTCCTATATTTTTAGAAAGAACAAAGTTACATTCAAATATTTTTGTATATATACTTGCCTCGCCCGGGAATCGTACCGCTTCAATGCTGAAAAAATGACAACCTGCACTTTTATGGCATCAATTAATGAGAAAAACATGGCCGATTAAATAAAAAAATAACAGTGAGACAATATAGTAATACTCTCAGTAATAAGATTTAGTAAGTTTAGGGTAGAAATATGAGAAATAGGGTTGTTCTAACTGCTTGTCCAAGAACTCGATTGCCATCATAATTATGTAATATGACTAGGGGCATAGTTTTAACCGAAATTTTCCAATAAATGAATGCCTACACGGCTGAGCACGCCGTAGGTCATCGACCTCATCGCCACTCCGGATACGCCTTGTCTGCTAGACTCAAGTATATTTACAAAAATATTTGAATGTACCTTTGTTTCTCTTCAAAATAAAGAGATGTTTCCTTGTTGATAAATTAAAAATAAGTGCAGGAGAAGGCAGAGCATTGTATTTAAGTATCTTAATTTTACTTCGGCTTACCAAGGAGTTATTAATAATGAATTTACATGTATAGAGAGAAAGAATTGTGTGTGTAAACCCTCACCGATATGTATTGCAAGATATCAGCTCGTTGATTCGTCGACATGTTCATCTTTCCCCAACCAGCCGCTGTGACCAGCTCACCGACTTGAAGTTTACCCATTTGACCAAGTTTCGGTAAGCAAATGGGCGCTACGTAATCTAAAAATATAAAGATGTCTCTATGTCTACTGTATTTTTAAAAGAAAAAGTGAACTTCATTCACTTTTAACTCTAATGAAACAAATTGCAAAAACCTTCTTTGGACGTCTTAAAAGTGTACATTGGAGACATTATTTCAGTTATATTGATTTAAAAATTACTACACCAATTTTTCTAAAATATATGGATCATCCATATATTTTAAAATCTGTTCATAAATGATTGTAACATACCTGATACAACCGAATCGAAAACCTCCTATTTTTCCGTAATCGGTTAGAAACAGTTTTTTGCTTTTTAATTCCTGTCTAATAAACATTTTGTTCGACCCACATTGTAAAATCTATGCCAATCAATTCTTGCGGCTGTCCTGAGCTGTCTTATATACATATTGTTTTATAAACATATTACAAACCGTTTAATTTGACAGGCGCGCTGAGTTCTATAACGGCAATGTCATTGTGAAACGGTGGCTTGTTGAACTGAGGATGGCTGAGGACGGTTTTCACCCCTCTGTCCTGAAGGGGAGGCGCGCATACACCCAGCTGGCAGTCAGGGTTAGTGCGAGTGTCATATTCACCAGCGCGAATGGTTTTTCTGTAGTAATAATTTACATATCAACTCGCATCATGTCTAACGAGTTACGTCCTTTTTTTTATTAGCTATATAGACTATTTTTTTCTTTTAAAGATGTGTTTATACAGTGTCTATAGGTAGCCGACCATAACTTATGAAGGGCATACAGCTATTATATACATATATATTACTAACCGAAATTCGGTCATGAGTACTTTGAATGTAACATTCAAAGTACTCATGACCGAATTTCGGTCACGGCGACCTATCTACTAAGAGCTTAGCCAACTGCGCAAGTGATATTATAGAGCACACGTATGTATATGCGAAGACGTTGGTGCACTCTTGTCCTTAACTCTAAGAAGCCCTATGAGGCAGGCATCAGACACGACCGGAAATAGATCAAGCGCAGGACCGACTTTTTACATGCCCATCCGAAGCATGGACCATCTTTCTTTTCAGGCAATCGGGTGTTTACTAAGAAAACTAAGAAACAACAAAAGAAAGTTATTGTCCACGGGGTTTGAACCCACGATTTCCGGTTTACAAAGCTAAGGCCCATACCACCAGGCTATGAAGGTTACGGAGGCTTATAAGGCCCTTTACGTAGTTAACATGAAATAAAGTATGCATGGCTTGTGAGATTAGCGGATGCCCATTATGTTGATTTACTACTTGTTTGCAAAAAGTTTTCCGGCGACATTTGGAATGATAATAATAATAAAATTAAATAGAGAGAGGGAATCTAAAAAATGGTACGTCTTTTTTAAAGCGGTACCAAAAATCTCATGCGTCAAGATCAAAATTCTATAATAATTAGTTACATTGTTTATTATGACATTATGCTTAATGGATTTGATTTTTGAACAGAGAATTTAATTTAAAGTATAAAAGTATGAATTTTGTCTCACATACATGACGTATACACAATCTGTCCTAAAGACGTAGGATGCAATATAAACTATTTTCTATGGATAAATCATCATATATCATCTTATGAAATATCTCCGAAATCCGAGTTTTACTCATAAAAAGAACTTCTTTCTGTAGGTGTTAATATAATAAGTAAAGTCCAAAAAACAAAACATTTGAACTTGATGCAACTTGGTTCGCTATGCTCGGGCATTGTCCTTTCTGAATTATTCTTTTGCTTTTCAGACAATTGGACGATCAGCCTGCACTACTTTGACCTTCATCGGATTCGAACTCGCGACTTTAACCACTATTGATTAATTAAAAATAGTTCACATCTTTGTATGTAGCATATGTATTTGAAGTAGTGTTGCGTAAGAGTACTGCTTTAGATGATTTTCTATTAGTTGGTGGTTAAAAAATAAAAGTATGAAGACGCCTATTGCTGAAAATGTCTTACAATTTGTATTCATTATCCGTTTGTATGCAGTGCGCCGCTGTCACCACGAGCCGATCGGTGATCAGTATTCCGCCACACATCCAGTCCAGCTCTTCTTCCCCAGGGACTTAAAGGAAGACAATCAACTTAAGCTATTCGTAGTAACATCTTGAAGGTAATATATTCTAGTTCGGAACACACGTATTAAGGGCCTATGACAACAAAATAATTTAATAAAAATATAATCATAAAATATTAAAATCGGTTTTTAGTTTATAAACTATTATTAATAATTTAATACTCATTTTATTGCATAATCCCAATAACTTATCGCTGAATTTTGACACAGTAAATAACGTGTGTTGCTAACTCAATTTGGCTCCGGGTTTGATTAATTTCGTTACTGGTCGGAAATGATACTCTATAAAATATGATTAACATAAAACAAAAAAAAATGGAATTGTAGTTTACGACATACACTAAGTTAAAAAGGCATGCCGAATTAATGTTTATATAAATATGTTGTTTCTGCGTATTATTACGCTGATAACACCATACACAACCTCAATATAAAAGTGCATATCGATACCTTAATTCGCAAACCATCTAATTCCATTTGAGGAATTTTGTCAGGGTGACCATGAAATATTGAAATATTTTTCAAACTAAATGCAAATAAGAATCAAATTAATCGTTTAGAGAAATCAAAAAGGTTTTCCAATAACTATTTAATCGAAGAATTGTGTTAACGTGAGATTTTTAACTTCTGCAAATCATGTCTTTCCGAGCTCCACGTTTTTGACAAAAGTAAATTTAGCTGGTTTGCCGATTGAGGTACCGATATGTATTAGTTAAACGTAATGTACATAAATGGATTAGTTTAACACTTTGAGAGCACAGCTCCACAAGGGTTTATATAAATCTTACCACTATATCCCAGCCGTATGATCCAAGGGAACTGTCCTAGGGCTGCGTCTAAACCTCCGATGATGCGGTCAGCAGCGCTGAAGCCGCATTCGTAAGCCTCCAACCGCGACCAGGCAGGGTGCTTCACGATCATATCCCAATTGTCAGCTGCGAATTTACAATTATTTAAAAAAACCCTCAGAGATATGCGTCACATTTCTGCTGATATTGGACAGTTTATTAATACTTACCGGATGTATAGCTTGCGAGAGTCATAACGAGGGCGAAATCCCAGTGAATCATGTTTCAAAGTAACCCAACCTTGTTTTCGGAATGACGTGACGGACGATGTAACGGATACGTCAGACGGGGGACGTACAGCGACCGCGGAGCAGCGGACGTACTCTCCCTCAAATCATCGCAGCGATACTGGAATCGGACGGAGCGGCGAGAATGCATTGGTTCCGCATACGGCGCGACGCACCATTAAGCGAAAAAAACATTATGTACCAGTAAACAGCGAATGCAATGTTTAATGCCAATAAAGATGGATCGAGAAAAACTCCACCACTAAAACAGATTGTTTTGATCGGATTTTTATTTGTAAAAAAATAGTATAATGATCTCACATATTTCGTTATTTAGTATACAAATCAAGCGATACGACGAAATAATATAAATGTAAGGTTCACAATTATAATATATATGAAAAATTTAACGACACAATTTCAATGTTTTTAAATCATTTCCTTCATTTTGTTCTAACAAACTATTTCCCGCGGATTTACTTATAAGACAGAATATAATCATATACATGTGTCACATAACAAGAATATGTGGTGTTCTCGAATTTTAAAGGATTGTGTAAAAGCCGTTTACTAAAATTAAAAAGTATTTGCCACTAAATACTGAAAAAACTTACTCCTTTTACAATCAAACTGTTCTGTTAGATTATGTTTTCAAAACGATTTCATCGCTTAGTCAACAGAAGCGATGAAAAAACCAATGCACACACATTTAGATCTATAATCTTTCTTTAGATTTTCATTTGTACTTCAGTCAACAAATTGAAATAAGTGATTTTCACAGAAAATTACAAAAACCGACTTCAAACGCCTTAAAAATGTACTTTCTTTCATTTTGTCTTTTGATTTGAAATAAGATTTTTATGAAAATTTTGTGGGATCATATTGAAAGTATAAATATCAGATAAATTTTACTTACACTTTAGATAACTTTAAAATTTTGAAAAGAATTATTAAAATTAGTTAATAAGTGGCGGAAATATGTGTAAACATTTAGACTACTAAATTTTGTTATTTTGAATGAAAAAATTAACTACTTAACTGTTTTTTTTTATTTCAAGGAACCATTTCAAAATCATCCCTATCAGATAAAAAAAGAATTTTCAATATTGGTCATAAATGACGGAGATACGTGCAAACATACATAAAATAAATTTTGTTAATTTAATTTAAAAAAATTAACCCATTTTCAAAAATTTATAGTACTATTTCGAAAGTATATTCTTTTAGATAACAAAAATTAAAATCGGTTCATAAATGGCGGAGATACGCAGGAACATACTAAAAAAAATATAAATATTTTTTTCATAAAAATAAACATTGTAATTGAGAACCTTCCGTTTTTTGAAGTCGGTTTAAATATTCAAAAACGTGTGAACTCTTGCTACTGCGAATAAAAACACACGCTTGTATTTATAAACACGTTTAACTTGAAGCATCTAGAATAATCATTTTTTTTAAATGGTACATAAAAAAATTAAAAAGTATTATTTTTACTAAAAATGGGAAACCTACTTAGGAAGTGAACGTTTATGATACATTTTTAAAGACCACAGAATTTCACGAAAATTATATGGAGAATATACATTTCAATTAATTCTTCGATTCGAATAAAAAAAAATACTTTGAAAATCTTTTTTTGAAGTTTTTTACATTTTTTTTATATAAAAATATCTTTTTTTGAAGTTGGTTTAAATGTTATTAAAGATTCCAAAATATATGATTTAATTTTTTGAAAATTATTGAAAAACTTATGATGATAGTGGAATTTTACAGACATATTTTTAAAGAGACATATTTTTTTTTCTATTAAAATAGTCAAAAATCACAATAAACGTTAAGTTTTGTTTATAGTCGAACCTCCTTCTTTTTTAAGATGGTTAAAATGTTACAAGCCATTAAAGATTCCGAAGTATATGATTTCTCTCTTTGGAAATTATTGAAAAACTTATGATGATAGTGGAATTTTCCAGAAATAATTTTAAAGAGAAACCTATTTAAAACGTCAAAAACACACCTAACTTTAAGTTTTGGAGATCGACATTTTTTCGGCAATTTCCTCCACTTTGAAGAATATGATTGCATTTTTTGTTCGATACTAAGAATTAACACGTTTTTCGACTTCTTGGCTAGACATGTTATTAGTTGCTAGCATGTTCTAAGTTTTTTTACGTCCTGAACGGCTGGGTCGATTTTAATGGAATTTTGTGCCCGTTCGGGTAGATGGTTCGTCAGCTTAATAACATTCCCTTTCTTTTGTCAATATTTCTATTAACGCTTTTTAATTCTAAGTTGTTTAAAGTTCTTTAATCTATAGTTTAACTTTGTGATCGAGTTAGATTTCAAACTTCATACTAAAAGGCTTTTCCCGGTTGTTAGTAATTTCTTGGAATAAACTGCTAAATTAAAGCCTAACTCTAGTAAATCTTGAAAGCGGGCTAGTGTAAAATCGAAAAGGATTATACAAGAAACTGTAAAATATTGTTAATTGAACATGACAATATTCATAATATTATGAAAACTATCCTATTCTGCGATTGTCTATATTTCAGTCATGATTGTTTTTAATATTACAGTCCTAGTGAACTATTAACAACATTTCATCGTATACGTACTTTTACGTAATTTAAATGCTGTTTCCCGCGGTATTGCGAAACAATGTTTGTCGTTGTTATGGAAACATTTCATGCAACAAAACTGTCAAGCAGAATGTCATATAATGCCATCGTTAATGATGCATCTTAAGTCCAGTGCTGTCGCTGCGCAATTAATAAATTTATATATATTTGATCCATCTGTGCAGTTTTTCTGGACAAGAGCGGCCCCATCCGATCCAATAAACCTATTATATCGGATCTTTCAGGTTGACAACGCACTCGCAACTCTCTCCGGGTGTTGCGTTTGTCTATGGGCGACGGGATACCATCAGGTGAACCGTCTAAAGTAGCAGACTAGGTGATA
>JAOCPS010079699.1:0-16020 GCA_025505425.1 Graphium colonna | reverse complement strand
GTAAGTGATCCCGTCGCCCATGGACACACGCAACATCCGGAGAGTTGCGAGTGCGTTGTCAACCTGGGAAATTGGACGCCATAGGTTTATTGGATAGGACGGGTTCGGGATTAGCGATTTGGAGGGAAAACGATAACGAAAAGAAAAGGGTAGACATGGCCATCCGGCATCCCCAAAAGTCATGCAAACTTTATTTTATGCCGGCTATATAAAGGGCGGTGGTACTTCCCCGGACAAGTGTGGTCGTAAAAGTGCAACATAAGCTGTAAAAAGATGTTATGCTCTACCATCTGTATGTGTGGGTTCTTACTGGAGTTGGGTTTTTGAGAGTAAAGGAACATAGAGTGCACCTGTGTCTTCGCATAAACTTGTTTACTTTAATATGTCTTGCGCGTTTGGTCGATCTTTCAGAAGATCCATCAAAAAAGAGAGCGTAGCTGGTCTTTAGCCAGCAACGCTCCTGTAACTCTTCTGATGTTGCAGCAGTCCATGTGCGGCGGTGATCGCCTACCGTCAGGTGAACCGCTTGTTCGTTTACTTCCCTCTCTTACACTAAAAAAAGACACACCAAGGACGAAGCTCGGTCAGGAGGATTTTAAAAATGTCAATACACGAAAACGTTGGATCCTCTTTACGGAACTTTTAACGGGTCTGTTCGTTGCCAGTTTCATTAAAATTTAGCTAGATAATGGGTTGTTTAGATCGGTGAGTAGAAGAGATAAGCATTTTTAAGTTTCCGTATGAGAAGGGTAAATAACGCCGGCACATACAGCGGAGTTTTTGTGATATATATACAGGTGGTAGAGCATAACATCTTTTGCTGCAGTTCTACGGCCGCGCTCGCCCGGGGGAGTTTTGTTTTACCTCTGGCTGTATCTCATGACGCATAGTAGGTAGTTACAATTTTTACAGAATATGTATATCTGTTGATGATGAATATAATTTGAAAATGAAGGGTGGCTCTTATACATTAACTTGAAAAAATGGTATAGAACCTTCTTGTGCAAATTCGATTAACACTCGGCCAGGTTTTTAAAATCAAGAAAGGAATGAGGAAAGGATAGGAATGACCATCCGGAAATCCCAAGAGCAAGGCATATTAAATTCAAAGCTGTATTTGCGTGTTAGGCGACGGATTTTTATTGGATTTTGTGAAGTGAGCTGCAAGCTCTGTACAAAAGTGAGCTCTGTCCTCTAGAAAATACTAATGTTTAATATTATTACTAATTTTTTACCTAGGAAGTATATCCCACTCTCGTCTTCGGCATCAGAGATTTCGAGTTTAACTTTCGAAGATATTTCATCTGAAACGATAAGTCAATTTTAGTATAAAAACAGCGAAATCAGGTTAATCGATTAATATTTTGACGTGTGTAAAGTAAGCAACTCAAGTGTCAGTATCACAAAAAAAAATTAAAGTGGCATCTCGAATAATCCTTCATTTCTTGATACGTTTTTATAACAATTTCGTCGATTTTGCTTTCAAAACCGCATTTAAAATGTCAGTCATTTGTCTTTTTATCGATTTCAGTTTTTAATAAACTGCCACCGGCTCGAAAACAAGACTTGCCTATAAAAGAAATCGCAACAAACTTTGCAACTTTCTCTTGTTTTTCATCTTTTAAACATATAATTATGTCCCATTAGTGTAATAATTATGTCATCAAAGTAAGAATCAGGGTAATTGTAAGTGCAGAGCATGAACAAATCGCTTCCAAGAATTTGGACTAAAAATTAGATGATAACTTCACATACCAGGTCACTAGAGCTAGAAGTGAAATTAGAAATCTTAAATATATTCTGCGCATCGCTCTACCAGATTATAGCTCTCATTTATTTTTTTAATAAAAAAGAGTGAAACACTAGTACACATAGAGACTGCGGAGGCCGATATTATTTCCGGAACATGTATAAAATGCACCTTATATAAGTTCGACATAAACTGCAAGAGAGTATCTGACGACTAGATCATCCTTATTTATCTTCAACCTTGACGTTGGTAAAAACATCGACTATGGGGTTCAGTATAATTTAACAGAAGAAGTTTTGCAAGGTATTACTTCTGTAATATCTTGAACACTTGTAGTTCAAAGGGTTCCGTGCCCGAAAGGTAATAAAGGGACTGCATCTCATGATTCGTAATAGCTAGACAGTTGTAATTTTCAGGGACTATGTTATTCTGTTTCCGCTATAACAAAAAAACAACAAAAATAAAAAGAGATTCCGATTCAAATGTAGGAGGCGTGTGCGACTTGCGCGGTGTTTGCTGATATGCTTGAGAAACGTAAGACCCTCTAAATTATTAAACTCACCCTTTACATCCAGATCCGATAATAAATGTCGCTGTAGCTCCATCTGGCAACGTAGCACTTGCTCTTTGAAGTTCATTGCATCGCCGAGTTTTGTTACGCACACATTGCAAATACCATCTTCCGCTGCATTGTCAAAGGCTAACTGAAAGAAAATATGTCTTATTTCATAAGATAGCAAGGCATAAAACAAGTCGCTGGGTAAAGGCCTCCTCTGTACACAGGATATACGGCAAAGTCCATTACGCTGCCCGACTGCAGATTGGCGGACTTCACATATCTAAGAAATATTATTTCTTAGATATACAGGGTTCCTAACGATATTTTCCTTCACCGCACATCACGTGGTAATTCAGCACTTAAAATTGCAATTATATAATTTTCATTAGTGCTGGCACCAAGGATCAAACTCACGTTCGCCTCGAGTAAACAGAATTAAAGGCGAGCGCCTGGACACTGTGCTACGATGGTTCTTGTCTATAGACATCTATGCGTCGCCTGAGATTGTGATTGCGTCATCAACATCTACAAAACTAAATTTTACTTTTTATTGGGGAAAGCCGACAAGCTCGATGTTAAGCGATCCCGTCGTCAATACACACGCAACTTGAAAACAACTTGCGTTGCCAGTGTAGGGATTGGCGTAAAACTGGCTGTTGTGTAAGTTGGATCAGGAAAATTAACGAAAGAAAAATTTCTTACGATACTTTGGTTAGCTTTTAATTTCTATTGATGTCATGTAGATAATCTTGACCATTAATATAAACAATTATCAAATTAGAATTTATTTGTCAACAGTAAGCCTACAGGTATTAAAATGCCAGCATAGCTTACAGTTAATGTGTTTACACATAAAGGAAAAGTCTGTTGCAGCATAGATAATATATAAGAGTACTGATCCGAGTATACTACCCTGAGGAACACCTGGGTTACTCTAGTAACCAATGAACACATTCTGTCCATATCTAACTCTAAAGCTTCTTATACTAAGAAATGGTTTAAAGATCTGAGCATGAATTAGATAGCATATATTTTAGTTGTCTTATAAGACCACCATACAACACAGTTTACAAATTCAGTAGCCATGGTCAGTAGCAATGCTCAATGTCTGGCCACTAATATAAAATTCTGTTTAATGGAGAGGAATCTGCAAATTTTTATTCCAATACTGTCACTATACGAAATTTTTCTGACATCAGTTTTCAATGCCATCTAATTTGTAAAACAAGAATCTCCTATTTGCACTTATAAGGTACCTCAATTTAAAAGCTAGATAGTCCTACCTGACGTCAGCATCAAATCATCAGATTAAGGGTGTATTGTATGAAGTCTGAAAATCTGCACTATACCCCCAATCTAGAGGCTTTAGCCCAGCATTGGGATAATTTAAAAAAGTCTGTTACTTTAACTTTACCATACTTTATTGGAAGCTTGACTATTGTCAAAAGGCTTCAGAGTGGTATTTTCATGGTTATGTACATCTGCTACTTCTATAGAATTTGAATTTGTGACATCATTGGTAACCTTACTTCAGAGCTTAGTCATTCTCATCAATGCTAATTATAAAACAAAACTGATTATAAAACATTGTTTTTGGAGTAGCCTTCCTTATGAGTGTTGTAGTCATGTTAGTGGGTTTGCTAATTAATTAGTACTTTCTCAGTCAATTTGTTCAACAGTTTAACTCTCTCAATAACTTAAAGTAACTACTTCCCTCTTTATTTTTCTTCTCTTCTCGGGTTATGTATTTGTATTCGTCTAGAACCTCAGTTAGAGTTACAGTAACAACCATGAATCAATATTGTATATTTAGGAAGATCGTACACAGCTGAGATTTTAATACCAAAGTACTCATAGGCAGTGTTTGTTGTTATTTTTTCTTAAAAATTGTACAACTGTTTTGACATTAATGAGTGGTTGATAATTATATTTTGAGAAAGAACTGTAAGATAGTGTGACATCGAAATAGTTGTTACGAAATAAGTTTAATATTTGAATAATGATAAATAGATCATATTATCAGATTAAATTCGATTAAAGAATCATATTTCAATTATTTTCATATAATTCAAATTTTAAAAACTTTATGTGGCTAGCAACCAGTATTAAACAATAACGAAATGTAAAGTTGCAATGTTAAGGTCAATAAGCTATTAAAACCAAAAGCAGTGAATTTTTATAAAACTACATAAATAAAAGAAGTACAAACGCATGCATATACCTGTATCTCAAAGCATTCTTTCAACATATCTCCATAAGTTTCAGCCTTTCCAATATTTGTACATAAGCTTTTTAATTTCTTATCAGGAGCCCTTGCTAAACAACATCGACAAAGATTGTCACTATCCATTATTGTTACACTAGAGCCAAAGTTTAATATCAATAACTGTAATCAACAAAATAAGAGCGATAACAACCATCAACAAATTTCACTTGTCAACCTGCTGTCATAATAACCTGACATTTTTGTTTCTCTGACGTCTTGAATTTTTTTTATCTGGTTCGTCTCAATGCAGTAAATAGGATAAATTACGACAATTATCTAACCCTAATTCCATTCAATGAACCAATATATATAGCACCGTACATAAATAGAAAAACTGCGTACTCACTACTATTCCTACACTGTCTCATCAACCATTTTTGTATATGTACTAAAACGTTTGTCTTTATAGGGATACCTAACTTTATAAAATATTTACATACTATGAAAACTTACCTTTATGTAAAACGTAATCGTTTAGAACTAACCATTTTTAAACAATAGCTATTCCATCGACGTTTGTAATTGCGATATATGTAAAAATTTTATATATAAAATACATATGTTCTATGATAAGTTTTTTTCAAAAATTCATATTCAATTCCATTAAAAATTCAAAAAGGATTTTTAACTACGTTGCGATAAATCTGCATTGCCGTGAGCCATCATTAATGCATAATAATAAATTAAAAATAAATTGTGTATTACTGTTTATTTAAAGAAAACTATAAAAATATCATGAATTTAATTTAAGTTACTTTAAATATCCTTTTAATTATTTATACCACCACCGTCGAATGTTTCTTTAATAAAAATAATATTGTACTTGAAGCAAAACATCGAGATAAAAGTGGTAGCTGTCAATCATTAAAATTGCTAAATAATTAGCTGTTTCCGAACGCCATCTTAGCTACGTTAGAAAATGGCGTAGCATCGATCGATTGTACGGCGTCGGCTCCATATTTATTAGGTTTATTAAAATAGTGTTGGAATAAGTGTAAGTGATAATATAGTGCAATAAATATGATGGAGTCTCCAGTGAATGACGGCATGTGCCGATGTTGTGGTTCAGAAGGTCTTTTTAAAGACGTTAACGCCACATATCAATGGATGGGAGAAGATGAGATCTACGCCGATATGTTACAATTTTCTCTTGATATATCCGTAAGTATATTGATAATTAGATAAATTCGTCCTTAAACCTGGTCATTTTATGTTATCGACAACATGCGATGTTTTTTGTTTTTATTTTCGTTTATGAAAATGTCATTATTGATTTCTACGGTTTTGTTTTGTTGGGCGTCAGCTATGTTTTAATTTCTGACTGTACCTATCTTATATAGTATGCGATAAAAATATAACTTATTATAGGGACATAGTAACAAAATTTATGCACTATTGTGTATACAAATAGTGCTACAATTTTTGAAGAATATTTTATATTTGGAGATTCGTAAAGCAATTTCCTGGCAGGATCCCTATGACCTTTTCTGATTTGGAGAAATAAATCGCATGTTCAATGGGCACTAATAAAAATTACGGTAATGATGTATATTGGCTGCATCAGCGAATTTCAATGTAAAAATTCATCTATAGAGAACCATTATTGATAAGACCCATGTATAGCGCAATTTTTAGGCCACACTTGGTTTGCGCAATGTGTGTAAATATTACATATAGGAAATATTTTCAATTGGTTGATATTTGTAATTGATTTAATGCATATACAGATTTCTATAACACAAGATTTTTGTGTAAAAACAAAAAAAGTGTACTTAACCTCGACATTAATGCTCTATACTTGATTGTTTTCTAATGTGAAACCTATTTTTTGACTTTTTCATTCTAATTTGGTACAAAAATTTTACATAGGTCTTATCAATTATAGTTCTCTACCAATTAAACTTTTTTTACATTGAAATTTGCTTATACAGCCAATATACATTATTACCAGTATTTTTTAAACTTCTACAATTATATTATTTTTAAAAATTATGTTATTAGTTAACCCTTCTAATTTGAATTATTATATAGAAAAAAGTAAAATAATGTAGTAATGCTAAGGCCCTGCCTAAGTATCTGTGTTAAAGTTTGAATTATTTAGTGAAAAAGTGAAATTTGACTTCTGATGGTGAAGGTGACAGGACTAAAATATGTGATCTTTGATGAACAGTTTCCTTGTTTTTTACAGTTAATTCCTTGGCTATACAAAATATGAAATAACTTTTTACTGGATATTTTGGATCTGGCACACTCTTTATATAATGCCAAATATAAAATATTATAGAAAACTTGATGGGGTCATTGAAATCTCCTCATTCACACTATATTCGCAACCAGATAATATTTGTGTAACACCTCATCTGCTACATAGACACCAAACTTTGTTTTATTAAAAAAAAACAAGTTTCTGGAACATATTTACTATTGTCTTCTCTTTGTATGTTTCTATGTTTGGTGCTTGAAGGAATTATTATAGGTTTTTTTAATTACAGTAAGAGTGCAGTTGTCTAACTTATGGTTCATTTAATTTTAATGTTACTAACTGGTCCAACAAATTTGAGTATTGAGTTTTATCTTTATTCATCCCCATATAAGGGAAAGCATTTTAAATATATTTTGATTGAATGTCAACTTTTAACCACTTAATACTTAATGTCAAATCTATGAGGCTTATTTGGCACATATTGCGTAAACCTGCTATGAGCATTGGAAATAATTGTTCATTTACTGTTATATTTTATTTACTTATAAATCGGTTCTATTGTTCAGATTTCAGCCCAAATCTAACTGTTTGTATCCTTTTGGATTGTTGGCTGCTTTTGACAATGTGTATAAATCTTATAATTTCTATAAATCTATCTTTGCCCATTCAGTCTCGGAAGAAAGAAGGCCTATGGAAGGATGCTTTTAATGCTCTTGCTTAAAATTACACTTAAATATTACACCCGGGTCATATAGTATTGCTAGAAAACTATGTAGTTGAGTGTGTAGCCTATCCTTTACTTTCCTGTTTTCAGTTTTACCCAGTCTGTCCCCTCAGTTGTAATTGCAATTTCTTTTATTAAATCTCAGGATGTACTTGGAATACTCATCCTCCCATCCTCGGTGTCAGAATTAGAAACAATTTGCATCTTTTTCTTGTTATGACAGATTTTAAAGAATTAACTATCTAAAGATTCTACATGTATTGACATAAGGCTAACTTAAAATTGTAAAATAAGTTAGTAATGGAAGGTTGCTTGTTTTTAAAATAAGAATAATATTAACATGTTCTTTTATGTATGTTTGTATTTCAACACACGTTTTTATCAACTTTTTGATGTCTAATTGATTACAAATTTGGACATAAATTAAGAGCTTATGACAAAGCAATAATTTCATTAAAAAAATCTATATGTAATAAGAAAAAAATTAGAGTTCCATGCAATAAACCATGTTTTTGTAGTTTTGAAACTATAATATATTATTGATTTAATTTGCTAAATGAATTGGATCAATTCTTCAAGTAATATTTCTATATGTATCCCCTCAGCCCAATAAGTAGATAGGCTGTTCTTGCTTTATTTAATTTATAATATAATACAATTAAACTCTCTAATAATATTATCTTAAAAATATTCATAAAGATGAAGTCAAGGATGGAAGTTCCGGTGGCTTTCAGAGGACTCGGTTATAATGTCTCGTAGAGTGTAGATATTTTAGGTATTCAAAACACTTAGGCCCGTAATAATAATCAGAATTAGAACTTACTGTGCCATCACCAAAAACTATACATTTAAGACAAAAAATACTGCAAAAATTGTAACCAATTGATTAGGTATAGTTGCACAGTGAAAACTGTATGCGATTGAAGTATTTGCAAGAGATATACTGGCGAAGTCTCTCTATAATCAGCTGAAAGATCTAAGCATCTACAGATCTTTGATAAGTTTCCTATTAGAAAGGGCATAAAAGTAAAGTAGGTTCATACTATATTTCGGACGACATAGTGAGGAGTTTATAACTTGTGTGTTTCATACAACTTGTGCATTTCATACAACTTAATGGCCATAAATTTAACTTCTCGGTGGCAAGTCTTAGGCACAGTGTCCTGTCTCCTCCCTCTGTCACCTGATGGCCCTGGAACCTGCTTGCTGAACCTCTGGATAGCGACAGATATTAAAAAATATGTCATTATTGAAACATCAAATGTCTTTGCAGCTGTTAACTGACGAGGAGAACAATGGCGGAATATGCGAAGTGTGCATCACACAGCTTCGAAATGTAGCCAACTTTAAGAAACAGGTGCTGGCAACCGAAGAAAAGTTTAAGAAACTTCTTGAGAAGAAGGCATTTAAACGTGAGTTTTTTTTCTTTTGATTAAAAAGCTTTGGTTTGATTAATTGTGAAGAATAATATAATATTGTCTCGCATAGCTGTCCATATGAACTTATTATTTATATATACATATAGTATGTTTCTGGTTTTGTGGTTGTAAAAGGGGTATCCATAACAAAGCATCTGTTGCACCACTACTTGCTGGTTTCGTTTTTAGAAATTTACCTTTTCGCTCAATCTCAATAACCGAGGCAAACGGAGGAAAAATTCTCGGCAACCCCTTCCACCCTAGCTGTTGTGTGTAGCATCAGGCGGTTCCATTCCAACTTAAATGATGTCAAATACCATATTGAGATGGCAAAGCCGGCCTTGCTTTTCTTTACGGAGAGCCGGATATCCCTTCCGGCCGAAACTTCCTATGTTTGTTACCCGGGGTACAAGAAAGAACACTTATTTGTGCCTAGGGTCGGAGTGTATGCGTAATAATCAGGGAGGATATCTGCCCTCGACGTCTCGATGGGTTTAAAGTTAGGGACCTGTCTCCATTATAACGGCGCATTGATTGCGATGACTACCCTCGCGTCTACGCGTGCCTTTACAAATCCCATAGCGGTGATGCAGAAACAGACCGACTTATTGACCACATCCAAATGGCAACCGATATAGTGCTGCAGCAGATCTCCTCCGCAGAGATCATGATTCTGGTGATTTTTACGCCCACCATGCCGAATGGCTCCGTTTATGTACCACCGATCACGCGGAGAGATTTGTCCACTACGTTGTAGCAGCATATAATCTGACTCAGATGGTTATCTCGCCTACGCCAGACGTGCTGAATTATACATCATCACTGTTGGACCTTCTGCTGATTACTCATTCGGATTATTATAAGATCTCCGTCGACGATCCTTAGGGACCTCCGACCTTTCTTTGATTCGGAGTGAGATGCCTATCACGTGCCCATTGCCTTATATAGGCCGTATATAGCAGTATAGGTCAGCAGTTTGGGATGGGGTGTGGTCCTTTTTTTGCATCCTACCCCTGGTGGCAGATTTTCTCCTCACTGGACCGACTGGATCCGACCGCTGTCGCCGATTCTATTTTCGATATGGTGCTTCAGGATATGGAACTATATATTTCAGCCTCTGTCGTCCCCATTGGCGGAAAGTCAAAACCCTGATTCAGTCGTTCCTGCAAGGTGGCCTCTCGCCACAAGCAAGATTGCTATCTAGCTTGCGCCACGACTGTGGCGTCTCGTGATGTAAATACCAGTGCTCTGAAAAAAAGTTTAATTTTGCATCCAGGTCCTTTAAAAGAGTTCTAGCTGCAGCAAAGTCGGGGCACATTGGCAGAATTGGGGAGAGATTGTTTCGCCTACCTCCGGGCGTTTTGGTCTCTTACCAAATCTGTTTAAGGGAATTTCTGTACGCCATTGTTTCCATCTGTGCACAGCAGGAATAACTTGCTGGCCCATACCGCAAAAGAGAAAGCCGATCTTCTGTGCACTCTATTTGCGTCAAAATCAACTTTAAATGATGGGGGGAATATGTTGCCGACCATCTAGTGGTGTGAACACTCAATGTGGAAAGTCCACTTCCATTTGAGTGCGGTGCGTAAAGCACTTTTCTCCTTAGACATCGAGTGGGCCCAATGGTACGTGTGGTATTCTGGAAAACTGTTTTTATGCATCTTGATCCCAAAAAAAACCGGCGATCGCTCGGATCCGTCCAACTACAGGCCGATCGTCATTATCTCTTTGTTCTCCAAAATTAGGGAGTCAATCATTAACAGCTAACTCCTCAAGTACCTCTAGGAGCTGATCAATGACCGACAATACGGTTTGCGCAAAAATGGCTTAGCTACTTGACCCATCGATGGGCGGAAGTGATTGAAAGTAAGGGGGAGGCTCTGGCATTTAGTTTGGACGGAACAAAAGCCTTCGATCGGGTATGGCAGAGCGCTTCTTTCTAAGATCCTACGACTTCAAGGAATTATGCGAATGCATAACCAGATTCCTTACAGATCGGAGCACTAAAGTCGTTGTCGACGGAGCATGCCCTGAAGCTAAGCCTGTGAATCCTGGTATCCCACAAGGATGCGTGCTCCCTCACTGTTTCTTCTACATATAAATGACTTCTAGCGCATTAGTAACATTCATTGCTATGCAGATGACAGTACTGTTGTTATTCTGTATACCAGCTGGGCAAATATTTTCAGGACCGCGTCGATAAGTGCAGTAAACAAACTTGTGTATAAAGTCGGGACTTTGCTTTGCAAAATCTCGGATTGGGGTTGACTAAATTAATTCCAATTTAACCTACGGAAGACACAGATTTGCGCGTTTACCGCTCAAAAGAACCCCTTTCTCGTATGTCGTCGGTACATACACACCATCGTCTCTCGATAAAAGAAAAAAAACCTAAATACCTTTTCTATATAGGGCTGAAAATATATCTCAGAAATTCGTTGGGTTTTGTAGGAGCCTTAATATAAAACCTTTACATCAGAAACAAGCGAAACCGAATTCCTCTTAGAAGAGACTGTTCGTGAACCAAATTTATCAGTTATTTTGATTTAAAAAAGAAACTGTTGGGCCAATTTTTGTAAGAATTATATGGGTCCTTGTAACTATGTCCTTTGACATAAAAAAAAAATATTTGAAATCGATACTATGCGAGAAATCTGTTAACATACATACAAAAAAAAAACCAAACATACAGATAAAAATGAGAACCTCCTCCTTTTTTGTTGGTTACAAGTCACAGAAATATGTCTTCTTAAACATTTATCTTGCATATTTGGTATGAGGAAGATATCCAAAAATGAGTGTTGTTTTCTTTTTCAGATATTGACATATAGCTTTAGACTAAATAATTTGTAGAATAATTCTTAGTAAAAAAACAATTTTTTATTACTTTTAGCTGAGATTGTGAAAGTGGAGATGCCATTGGATGATGATGAGGACTCCGATAACAACTTAGCGGAAGACTTTCAGACCATTGCTGGTGAGTGAAGCTTTTATTTCATTACAATATAATTTTATTATAAATGATTAGTTTAGTAATAAGTTAAAATAATCATATGTAATTTTATATATTTTAGTTTAAATATAAATTATTTATATGTCTGTTGCCAACATTGAGGCTGGCAAAGTTGCAATGTTGGAAGATATATATAAAATTTTCATATAAGATTACATTATATTATGGGCACATTTAACGTTATTTATACTCTTTACAGATTTCGAAGTGCCAATAAAAGAGGAGAGTCCTGAACCCAAGACCCGTAAGAGGGGTGCCAAAGCGAGTACATCACGAGCCAAGAAGTCCAAAGCAGACTCGGGCGAGCCTTCGACGAAACGTAAGTGGATAGTTTGAATTATTAGTGGCAGTGGTAATGTCTCTACACTTTGAAAATTAGTAATTAATGTGTACGCTTGAAATACTCAAAAAATTCTGCATTGATTTAGGTCGAATTTTGAAACAATATACAACTTTAAAGATAGTTTTTATATATTTCTTGTATCTGTAACATACCTGGGATTGCAGAAACGACAGCTTCTTCAATGTTGATTATCGCTACTTGTCAATAGATGGCGTTGTTAAATGTGCCACTGCAAAGTCTATGCGCGACGCGATCGCTTATCATCAGGTGAACCATCTGTTTGTTTGTTTTCTTTTCCACAAAAAAAAAATAGTAGCTTGTACCTAAAATTGTTGTTTAGAGGACGAATAATAATTAAAACATTAATATTGGTTACACTAGAGTTTTATTATTATTATTATTTAAAATAATTCTGTAATTGCTTTTTTTATTTTAAATAATTTATGTACTATCCGGGTTTGGAGACATTGCCACTGTTACACTTTGAGAGGTATTAAAAAAGCTGCCATATTTAAGTATTTCAATGTAAAAGCAATTCCACAAATAAAATTATAATATAAATAATTTAGAAAATGTACAATCATGGACTCACATGTATTTGTTGCTTTATTATGTACATGTGTATATATATATATATATGTATATATATTTTTCAAGTATAAAAAATAAATTACTAATGTATTACATTATACGTAGAATAGCTCTTGATATACACATTGATTATTCCATTTAGGAATTACTTAATCTAACATAATTTCAACTTAAAGTCAATATGTCTATAATTTTTTTAAATTATAATCTTATGTCTAATCTTGTTTTAATTTTTTTATTTAATTAGTTGAATATCTTTTTTAAAAAACCTAATAAATTTTTAATTCAATAGTAAGCCCTTGGAAGTTCTGGGTGTTGGTGGTTTCTGTTATTTGTCCAAATGCTAAGAAAAGCATGATATATAAAAAATGACTGAATTTCATAGTATATGAATTAATATAATAAAAAAGGCCTATTCCCATGTAAACTTACTCAATAATAAATATGTATAAAAAAGTTCAACATTGATTTTTGCTCTTAAATATTTTGCTCATATTTAAATTATAATGTGACTCAATGTGTAACTATAAATGGTAACTGCCTTGTTAATTTTATTAGAAAATCGATGGGTTTGTTCTTATACAGTGTGACTAGGGAGTCACTTTAAATATTCAAGGACGTTATATCTAAGGATCATATATAAAGTAATATAATATTAAAAGTAAATATTATTTGAGCACTGAGTAAACTTAATTGAGTAATTATTTACTTTGTTGAGTAATTATTTACGAAAGCCATAGTCATCCTAGTGGACACGGCGCGAGTGGCCGCAATTTCTGGTCAATGAACTGCGCCAACTGTCCATCTGTTCGCTGTCGACATCTTATCCATACTTCATCTATTTGTTTGAAAATTTGCTTGAAACTGTGCCCCTAGTTTTATTACATAAATATGATGACAATTGGGTATTGAGTGCTCCCCTTTAATATCATTGGCGATTCACCAATCACGCTGTATATAGATTTACCATCAATCATTTATGCACCTACATATAATTCAGCTACAAAATATGTTTTCCTTTTCAATTCATTACAAACAATATATAATTGGTCAGCTTTTTTAATTCCTTTCTATTATAAATTGATTTCCATTGTCTTGTATGTTAATATTAGATTCTAAGGACGGTATTGCAACATAGTCTTTATTAAAATTATATATAAATTTGTAAATGTAATAAATCCTGTCAAGTTGACTTCGGCAATTAGAAAGTGATTGTTTTTATTATATTTTTCCATATTTTCATATTATTGCGAACTGTGTGTTTGAATTGAATATATGACTATTCTAATTTTTAAGACAAATTATAGTTAGTAATAAGTTTACCTTTTCATTTAACTTAAAAATATGTACTCATTAGAATGAATTACGGATGATTCAGTGTGACTCATTAACCATTATGCATTTAACTTCCTCTTTTTAGTCCGTTTATTTACAATTTGTTTTTGTAGCAAATGAATTTTTTTTTTAATTTTGTGTGCTATATAGATAAATATAATTTGCGATATAATATTCATTATGTTAATAAATATACCTGGTGTCTTCGTTTATTTGTATCTGTTTGTACCTTGAAGCTAAAAAAGTTAAATTCAAAGTTAGTAAGGAAATAAAAACTAAATAAAAAATGACATGAGAGAGGTATAGAAACAAATGTAATTTTTAAGACTGATAAATAAATGTTTTTTATAACAATGTCTGTTTCTACATTTTGCAATACCGTCATTGGAATCTTAATTTAATTGTTATAATTGGAAGCTTTGTGAACAATTTGAATGTTTGTCATTTGAGTTATCATATATGATTTGACCATTTGTTTTTCATTTTATTTTGATTTGACATTTGTGTTACGTTAAACTTTATGTTCTGTTCGCTTTGAATTACTTTTTTTTTCTCTATGAAATTATATAGCTCTATGTCTACCCAACGACATTGATTCTCTTATACCGATATTCCGAATTATATTTGAAAGCTTTGCTTCCGACATTTAAACGTAAAATCGCATAACGTGAGTTTTTTTAATATTATGAACGCAATAATAAAAACAATTATTAGCAACGTATACATTAAAACGGTGGTCCAAACATTGTACCTTGGGATACACCGGAATAGAAAGTGATGAAATAAAATATTTTTTTCACCGTTTTCTGGATTATTAATAATGAAGATTATCAAGAGTTGTTTAATTGCACTGCAGGATGGATTTTACTTTGATTCGGGTAAGTAACATGACATTGACTATGACGGTGTGTATCAGATGGAATAGATGAATCAATTAATCAAATATTTGTTTTTTTTTCGTTTAAGCTTGGTATAGTCTCGCTATTCGTTGAAAACAATATAACATATGAATACAGGATTTTATAGGATTCTGTGATTATGAATCTTTATTTTTTTTGTTGATAATTTGATAAAAAATATGCAAATAAATAATTCGACTCAGATTTCATAACAATCAAGTTCCTTTTAGTGTTTTATCGTTAAAAATTATTGCTTTCTCAAATATTATTTATATAAAATTGAAGACTCTTTACCTTGTATACATTTAACAATGACTTTGTCAAATTGATGACCGAGCTATAAAAGGCATATAGAAAGTATTATGTACAGTCCTTATATTATTTTCTGCTTTATGTGCCTTCTCCAATTTCTTGTTGTTTAAACACTGTATGTGTAATATTTGCCTTGTTTAGCTAAACATATAGTTACAGATTCACTCAGCAGCTTAGTATTCTCTACAGTATGTTTTAAGACCATTGCATCAAAACTATGCCCAAAGAAACCGGACCTTAACTTATATATATTTGATGCGCTCTCATGCCTTAATTCCTTGATAGTTCATCATATGGTAGACCATATATGTTGGTAGATATAGGATTCCTATTGTTTACATTTTAGAGTACTTTTTATACAGAAAAAATAGAAATTTTTCGCTAGGAGAAAAAATAACATATGGATGGCCGGCAACGAAAGTAATTTTGCCTACTGTTATGAATGTTGTTGCGAAGACATCTTTTTTTTATGAAAAGGAAGACAAACGAGTAAACGGTTCACCTGGTGGTTAGCAATCCCGTCGCCCATAGACAAACGCAACATCCGGAGAGTTGCGAGTGCGTTGTCAACCTGGGAAATTGGATACAATTGGTTTATTGGATAGGA
>JAOCPS010079698.1:0-26547 GCA_025505425.1 Graphium colonna | reverse complement strand
CTCGTGACTCTCCCGACGTTACGTGTCTATGGGCGACGGGATCACTTACCATCATGGGTACCGTCTGCTCATTTGCCTTCCTTCCCATAAAGAAAAAAAATAAGAAATTTTGATAAGAGCCTGACCAACATAATGATTGTCATAAATATAAAAGAATATATAAAATTCTTGGGACACAATGTTAGCTGTGGTACTCCTCCGAAACGGCCTAAACGATTTTGAATTCTATATGTATATTCGGTAGATCTGAGAACCAGCCATGATTTTCCTTATTCCTAAGTGATAAGGGTGGTGGTACTCCCCAAACATTTTTTTAATTTTTTGGGCAATTTTTTTTAATTGTATTATTTTATGATGTCTTTAAAAATATATGCAACCCTAAATTTCCACCCTTCCATCTAGTAATCTGTCACCAACCCCTTTTTTGAATAGCCACAGTAAAGGCCTAGTCAACCATGATTAAAAATTATTAAATTATTTTTAATCATGGTCGACTAGGCCACTCCATGCCTCTTTTACTCATATTCCACCTCCTCACCACTTAAAATAAGTTAGTCAATTTTTTTATTCTAGAAATTCCCTGGAATTATTTTTATGGCAAATCAATGATTGCTGGATCAGCTAGTATGTTATATAACTTTTAAGTTACATAAATTTAAAGAAATATAACTTTAAATGATACAATGGTCTGGTCAAAAAACCTTCATTGTAACTTGCAATGTACATTGAAAATTAAACATAGTACATTCAGACCATACACATGTGCATTTCATAGTGTTTAACAATTACATTAAAAATTCATCCCATTAATGCAACATCACATATAGTATACACAATATTGCTGATTTTTATTTAAAAATTATATGAAAGTTATTTATCATATGTCATCATATTATAATTTTATTGTAAAGACAACTTTTGGCAGTTTGTTTAATTAAAATTCCATACACCAAATACATCTGACTCGTTATGGGCTTAGCTGTATTATTTAACTAAAATTTAGTTTGCTCATGTTGCATTTAAATTTACCTTTTTACTGTCATCATGGCGATCAAATGCGCAACGTTGCTTACATTGTTCACATGTTACTGCCGGTCCATATTTCCTTTCTGAATTTGCACAACGTTGACATTTATTTCCTGAAAACACCAAAAAAAAATATTATAAACTAAGAATGACTTTTATTAATAATACAATAGTTAATATATGAAAAAAAATTACCAATAAATGCAGCAATGATATTACAATATTCACATGCTGTAGGTTTTCCATATGCTTTGACATTAGCCTCACATTTTTTACAGATGGAAGAAGTGTTTGATTTACTGTAAATAAAAATTAAAGTTTAATAAAAGAAGGAGCTAACAAATCTAAGGAGATAATAATTTGTGGAAGTAGCAAAAGTTTTTACAGACTGATATTATTAGTATCTACAATAAAGAAATTGCTATAACATTTTTTTTTTATATATTATTAACTTTTTTATTGTAGGTTTATAACTGTAGGTTACAATTTAATAAAACTTTTTGTTATTATTTTGTCTATCTGTAAGTATTTTTATCTATCTGTAAGTATTTTTTTACTAATATACTGGCTATAAAGAATCTTTAGCAACACGTACAATACTTCTGGTTTAATATTAAAAGCAATAAAAAATTAAACCATAGAATCAATGTGTGTAAACAGTAATCATTCATAGTAAGAATTGATTTATCTAAAATGTCTTTTTTTGATGACCAATTAAAAGGTTAAAATATGCTGCACTTTAATCTTTAAGTGACTTCAAAAATGGAGGAGGTTCTCAATTCAAATATTTATACATTTTTTTATTTATTTTCGCGCGTATTTCATGTATATACTCGATTTTAACAATTTTTTACCAATAATAAGATATACTTCCGAAATGGTACCATAAAATTTTTGGAAAAGTCAGTTGAGTGGTTTTTTAATAGTAATTCACAAAACATCTTCTCAAAAGGACACATTTAACAGGTTTCAAATCAGTTTTTGCAATTTTCTGTAGAAATTATCTTGTTACTTGATAGAAGTCAGCTGGGTGTCTGAGTAGAACAGGGTGATGTCGCCAGCTTCACTCTGTCTAATGCAATATATGTTGGGTTTTGTTGCCTCCCCAGTTTTTCTAACCAAAAATTCATATGAAACCACAGTTGATGATATTATTAAATATTAATATTTATTGATTATAAATTATTTACATATAAACTATTTGCAATTCAATTCTAATCAATGCAATGAGTTAATCAAAGCTTTTTTTTTGGTTTTTCAATATATTGTAGCAATGGTATCACTTATTACAGTGTAATATGATTTGTTATGTAGATTTATAACAATACTAAGTTTTTTTTAATAACTATTCAGATAAAGGCATTAAATAAAATAAATTTTAATATCTAATACAGATGGCACAGTCCAGCATCGTCATACAGCTCTTGTTATTCTTTTATCAACCTGTTTGGTATTACCAAATCACATTTGAAGTACACATAAATAAAGTATGTAATGTGTGCATGACTTGCTGCATTGTTGTTCAAAAGTCTTTAGCCTGTTCTTTCACTTCCTTTCTCTAAATATGCTAGTCCCATTCTATCCCAAAACCCTATTACTCTCAATGCTGAAAATGCATTACAACTCTCAAATAGAGGTGAGACCGAATCGTTCATAGTCACAGATCTTTTAAAGGCTAACACTACAGTATTCCACTTAAGCTGCTATTGATTAATATTTTTTTGATATATTATTTTAAGTGCACAAATATTATTAATGATCTATAAAATATGATTGTTTTTTCTTTACATCACTATTAAAACTAATAGTACTCATTTAGCATTAATAAGATTCTTTAATTCAAGTTAACTATTTATTCCCATTTAATATATTGCTTTACACCAGTCATGTCAAAGATATGGGCCGCGGGCCGCTTCCAGTCTGGGCCGTATCATGTTTTTTAGAGCTTTTAGACTTCATTAGATTCCTCTAGGGATGTTTTAAATACTTGTACTCTCAAGTCTACAGATGGTTATAAGTAATTTCAACGTGCCTAGACAAGCGCGAGATAAAACAGTATCGCCATCTCTTAGCAGCAAGCGGAAATATACTATTATTTTTGTCGAGAACGACAGAATCTTCCACATGCTTAGAGTCTAAACTAGAACTTCCCTAAACCATATAAAACAAATGTGTTTCAGTTGAATCGAGTAATCGAAGCGATACGGTTGGAGAAGGATTTTAATTGTACTGCGAAGTAGTGGATTGTGAAGGTATTGTGCATTTGTTTGTGTCGTGCCCGTGCAATATCCATAATTGTTGTGTCGAGTTCCATAATTGTTATGATTTCGGCATAATGTCACAAAATGTAAAGTTGATAGTGAATGCTGAGTTTTTCAGTCTGAATAGGAAATTGCATTTTTTTTTTCATAGAATGGAAAGGTAAACCGCTTTGATTTGTAATGGAACAGTTGCCGTTTGTTAGGAGTTTAATTTGAAGAGACACTATGATACAAATCATAAGTCAAAATTCGATTGTTACCCTGAAAAAATAAGAATTGACTCATTGTCATCTTTAAAATCTAAACTTCACGGTCAACAATCGATGTTTACTAAAACTTATACAGAGAGTGAAGATGCCCTGAAATCAAGTTTTATTATTGCCTTAAAAATTGCGAATAGATCAATTCTATTTTATTTCTATCCCAAAAGTCATTAATTCAAAATATTTCACTCAAGAAACTAATTTTTCAAGTAAATTTTAAGATAAATCATTTATTTTTGAAGCAACAATCAAAAATAAATTATTTATCTCAAAATTTGGTTCTTCAACTGAAGGAAAAAATTAAGGAATTTACAAACATTTACTGACTGTTGATTGCTGTTTTTATGAGGCATTAACAATAACTTTGAAATAACTGAAGAACTATAAAAATGCGTTCCATTGACAGGTACTACAACAGCAAATGATATTCATTCTGCAATTAAGCATTTGATAGCAGAATATAATCTCGACTAGAATATACTTAGTAGCACAACTACGGATGGCACTCCTGCCATGGCTGGCAAACATTTGGGGGTTGTAACTAAATTAAAACAGAAAACATCAGGGAATTTTGTGGAATTTCACTGTAATTCATCAGGAATCATTGGCAGCCAAACATTTAAAAATGGACTATGTCATGCAACCTATAACTAAATTTGTGAATTTTATAATGAGCAGAGGACTAAATCACCAACAGTTTAGGCAATTTTTACAAGATTTGGACGAAAAGTTTTCTGATGTCCTTTATTTCACCGAAGTTCATTGGCTCATTCGAGGCATAGTTTTAGAATGATTTTTTGCATTATGTGACCCAATTCAAGCTTTCACGTTAGAAAAAGACAAACCAATTGATTATGACCATAACTGGTGGATTGATTGTGCCTATTTGGTAGATATGATTAAACACTTGGCTGATCTGAATGTAAAGTTACAGGGTGAAAATCAGATTATCACTCAAATGTATTCCATATATTCAAGCCTTTGAAACGAAGTTAAGGCTTTGGAAAAATCAGGTAAAAATAAAACTGGACCATTTCCCCCCTTTAAAATCATTTGGCACAGAGAACAAAAAAAATGGTAGAATATTCTCAACTTTTGCAATATTTTATTGCGGAATTCAAAAATTGTTTTGAAGACTTTCACAAAATGAATGAAATGGAATTTCCAATTTTCAACAATCCAATTTTGAAGCTTTACAGGCACCAGTTTATTTGCAAATGAAGTTGATAGATCTTCAATTGGACAGTGTTTTGAAAAAAAAAATTATGCAATTAACACTTACATTTTATACACAATATTTCAAGAGTTAGAATAATTATCCAGAATTAAAAAAGCGCACATTGTCTGCATTTTTGGTAGTACCTATTTATGTGAGCAGATGTTATCAGTCATGAAAATAAATAAGAACAAACACCGCACAACTCTTACAAATGAACATCAATCAATTCTTAAAATAACTACAATGAATATGATACCAGACATCAATGAACTTGTCAAAAACAAGAGAAGTTAGGTATCTGGATCCTAGAGCTCAACATAATTAGCTACCATCTTTTAGAACTTTAATATGAAATATTTATAATTTGATTGTCATCAATAATGGGACTCCCCATACAAATTATAAGCTCTTTTTTTCCAAAAAATATTACTGATCCTCGAATTCTGCTTTAAACATGTATCTATTATTATTCTCTATTGGTTAGAATTTTTTAAATGCGAAATTCGTCATATCCAAGTTCTTAACAATAACCCAATTCACCAATATCTTGTTCTTCTCATAGATAGACAGTATGTTATTTGGCTTGTCTGTATATGACGGCTTTGAATCAGGGCCAAAATTAACAAAAATAATAAAAACGTTAAATTTAGACTAAGCGTCATTTTGTTCGAACGTATAGAAAAGTAGAATAAGAAAGTTATAAAGTACTATTACAGTCAATATTCTTTCTACATAGATAAGCAGTTAGCACTGACCTTGTTTGTTGAAACTCGGAACGGCAATAAGTACACTTGACAACAGGAAAAGAACCACGACATTCCTGAAAAATCAAGCGAATTCTGCTTCTAATGACGTCAAATAACAGAACCACGTAAATATACAAATTATAACAAAGAAAGGCCGCACAGCATTAACAAAACACGATATTCTTAAGGGCTAGTGGAAGAAAGTCCTTATTAAATTAAGATACCTTGCAAAGCTGTTCTCCTTGTGATAATTCTTCGAAAGGATGTCTAGAGAAGCAGCGAGAACAAGCGAAAAGTGGGGTAGATGTCGTAGTACTCATTTTAACAACAAAAAATAGATGTTTACACAGAAATGGGAAAAAGTGTAACGTTTAGAATAAATTTAGTTTATTTAATGTTTAACAAAAAATTAACATAAGCATAACACTGATGTGACGAAGATAACCGCCATTAAAAAGTAAATGAAATGAATGAATGAAAGTGAGTAAGAATTGTTCAAGAATGAATGATCAATGAATCTCTTAAGGAATGAATGATAATGATTTTGCATTTAAAATTAAATTTACTAAGCTGTATATATAATGTTGTGTGCTCCACACATGTATATAATGTTGTGTGGAGCTAAAACTAAAATCGGATCAGTGGTTGCTTAAAATAAAACTAACCTAGATGGCGCTAGTCTTTTGTCGAAATTATGATGAAAATTTTGGCAGGTCACGACCATAAAGTATCATATTTTTTCGGTACGTTGCAGTACAATTAATGTTGTACTTTACTGATGGGTGCATATACATGACGTGTCTGGCATAACGATTCAGCACAAACGAAGGTTGTCTTGATTTTTCAAAGGTGTTGTTAGTTGAATAAGTAATTAAACCTTCATTAAATTAAAGTTAATATTTTTATAAGCAACAGTTTGTAACGCTGATCATCAATATGGAAGATACAGGCAATAACTAAAAGAACTATTTGACATAAGAAATGTCTGCAATTATTGAAATTGTCATTCAAAAATTCTGACAATATTAAAATACGTTTTTGACAATATGAATTCATTACTTAGTATATTTCTAATCTATATTTTATTAAATTAAAATTTAATTTAATTATACCTACTTTGTTTATTCCAATAACCATAACATAAGATAGGTCGAATAAACAATAATGCCTTCAGTTTAGATATAGTTAATTCATCAGTAAAAAGTGAAAATTAACTGATGACAATATAAATAAATACGATTGGCGTCGCTTATAATATAGATACAATCACAAACGACTCGAGGGAGCGCCGCGCCAGCCAGCATAAGTTTAAAAAGTTTAAGTAAATAGGAATTTTTGTCTACGATATAAATACGGGCTGGGTGAAACTTATAAAACAGCATACGGCGTTTTAAAAATTTCAATCATTTTCAGATTTATTTCTTACTGGATGATCCGATCGCAGTCGCTGATTCTATGGAACTTGGGGGTATGGAACTTTTATTCTACCCTCCATACACCGTATCTATGACAAGTAAAATCTTAGGTTTGGTCCCTCCTGCACGACAGCGTCCTGCCATAAGCAAGAATGCTTTCGAGCCTGATTTCGGCAGCTTAAAAAAGGCTAATAATTTTGCCATCAAAACACTTCAAAAGCACTCTAACCGCATCAAAGTCAGGATAGTATTGGATAGAGTCTAGTTCCCCTAACTAAGTGACCTGTTTTCGCGCACTTGCGCGTTTTGTTCTCTTGCAAAATCTATCTAAGGAAAGTTCTTTATACAATATTTACCATCGTTAGCCCACATCTCTGAAGAGAAAGCCAATCTACGCCCCTTGCACATCAAACTCTTTGGACGATAGTAGAACACAACGACCATACCAACGAAATGCCCTTTACTTAAGTGTACAACGCGTTTCTCCCTAGAAATTTATCAATTGAGTGGGCTTGATGGGATTCCCACTGTCATGCTGGAGACATGCGCTTCAGACAGAAAAGTAATTGTTAACGATACTCCGATGCCTAGGATACCTAGAGTCCTACGTCGCCCACATATTTTCTTCCACAAATTAATGATTTTGGTACACAAGCAACATTCATTGCCGGGCAAATATTGCTCAGGACTACGTTGACGAGTGTCAACAAACGAGTGGAATAAACTCGTGTCCAAAATCAAGGCTACATTGCAAAATCTCAGATTGGCTGCGAAATTCTGTCCATTTCAACCAACAAAATAACACATGTTTGCGCCAAAAAGTACTTAACCATGTCATGTTTTCTCACTTCGGAAATACTAGTTCGCCACAGTCTTGACCATAATTCTTTGTCGACATATCGATGGAGTATACGTGGGGACCGTCGATATGTGAATGAAGCAAGTGATGCAGTTCCACAATCGCTTGGAAACCTTGGTTTTAAGGCATATTGGCTTTAAAAAACATGGCGTCCTGAGCAGAGTGAGCCAGTATTTTTAACCATCCCCCAACGTGCAGCTTTATAAAGTATAAATTGTGGCAACGCTATGTGCGGCCTAAGCAGCCTCTCATCTAGGACGATTTCCATCTCCCTCCAGTTAAGGTGCACCGTAACAAAAGAGTGAGCCTTCCTACAAGGCCTCTCTTATAAGCGCAACAAACGCACCGAGTTAGGGCCTGAGGCTTTAAGGGCCATGAGTATAAGTGCCATTGAGTCTCCGAAAGAGTTCAAGCCCGGCGGTAGATACGATGCAGGGCTCCGTAGCACACCGAAACTCGACGAAGAAGGCAGAAGTCCAGCCCTCTTGGCTCCACCACGCCACATACATCAACGGTGTGGCCTGGCGTAGTAGTGAGCATATTTAGAGCGGTCTACGATCAATCAACACAATACAAAACCAGAACGAAAATATTCATTTAAAAATTAAGAATATCAAAATGACATACGTTAAAGAAAACAAGGATATTTGTTAATCTGTAAGATAATGCCAGTTAGAACAATTAAACGATTGATTTTATAATCAGTTTACTATTAATTAATCTTTTAATAATAAATAGAAAAATAACAAGAATCTATTATATTTACTTACAATATTAACTTACGTTACGTTCTTGTGTCCTTTTATATCTGTTAATATTTATTTTTATATATTTATTCTATTAAATATAGAAACAATTCGATATTATTTAAATTACCGTAAAAGACAAAAGAAACCGCCGCCGTATGCGTTACGTTATTCGTTTTTTTTTATTTTAAATACTTTAGAACCTGTATCTTCTGTTGAAAAAAAATCAAATATTTAGTTTACATAATTTCGTAGCATAGGAATATAACATAATTTTATTTTTGCATTAACACTCGACTCATCTCCTGTACTAGCTCACTTGCGTTCGTGCAGTTTTGACTTGAAGCACAGCCGTAAGTAGTGATACTTTGACTTACCAAGTTCATATTGGGATTTTTCACTAAAGTATTAAATATATTGTGTATTAAATCTTAATAAATTACCTGCGTATATGTTTGTTAATGCATCTACAATGTAATATCATTATTTAAAGCGCGTACATTTTGAATATCATATAATAATTTTTGGGTAGTGGCAGTGTCTATGCATCACCATTATTCAAAATATCAACTATAAATAAATATGTATGCATAAATTATAAAAAAAATCAATGATAATAAATATCAATTATAGTTATTTATAACTAGCTATTGCCAGTGGTTTTATCCATAAGTTGTCATTTTGTAAATAATTTTATGAGTTTTATTATTTTTGAAACGGTTACATGTTATATGATTCTTGAAAAAAAATGGTCGTTAAATTTTTCTTTATAAAAAAAATTTATGCGCACTTAATTTTGAAAGTCTGCTGTTGTGTGAGGGGCATTTCGAAATGTGGGCGGAAAGTTTTAGATTTTATTCAATGTAAACACCTCTTCACCATATGTCAAACATATGTCGTTGTTCGTTGTGCTTGGTGCCCTGATTGTTTATATGAAATTTAAAATGGTTTAACTTATAAATAACGTGCTTATATGATTGTTAATGGACGTTTAATAGAAATAAATAAAACAAAGATTGATAAAAATGGCGATCCCACCTTTTCCATCCCAAGATTTGGCAAAGCTTGTTCTTGGTGAGATATTTGGCGGGAGTAACTGTACTGATATGTTGTAACGGATAATTATAAATTACCAAACATAATTTTAATTTTCAGGATATCTAGCAGAGGAGCAATTAATGACTGCTTATGATGAATTTTTACAAGCTAGTCCATACTTGGACGCGCTTCGAAATGAATATGACAGGATTTTTATGACATCACTTAAAAATATTTTGGCCGAGTACAGAGCCGTAAAGATATACGGTAAGTGTTAAAGTACACCTCTCTTAAATATATGTAAACATTTTAAAATATTTCTTTACAGAGCCATGTAAAGGAAATTTGTTTTTTTTTCAGTGGAAACCTGTAAACCTTTTGTTTTAAGAAGAAGATTGTTCCAATGTACCAATTTGTTTGAAATTGTAAAGTTATTGGTACAAAATGTAGATATTAATAAATTAATCAGTGAGGAGCAGAATGTTGATAAATCAAGGTAACTACAATTGACTATCTTGATTGCATATGCTGTCAAGTTAATGAAGTTTAGATTTAAGTACACTCATTATGAATATGGATTTAGCTGGGTACATGAACATTTATTCTCATTAATTTCAGTTCCAATCCACAAATTTCTAGTAACCCATCTATTAGCCAAATAGAAGCTTCATCATTAGAAAGCTCTGTGGAAACAACATCCTTGGCTGATTTGCCAGGTAAGAGAGTTACTTTTTGGATCTATGATTTTGTTTTGCATAATCTACCATTTTTTTGGTAATTTTGTGAATAAGTGAATTTTTATGTAAAAAAAAATTAAATTGATCTAGTACTGTAATTGATAAGACCTGCATCTAATCTGCATTATTACCTGTTAATGTTGCTTCATGCAAATACATTTGCCATATCTAGATATATATTCTTTGTATGTGCATACATTATTAACTTTCACCTTAATGACTTGGCCTGTAAAGCAAATAGTTTTTAAAATTAACCATTTCAACTAAGGTCAAAGCTTCTGCTAGGATATGATTCACAACAATAGTCAATTGGCAGGATTCTAACCCTTAACCACATGATTCGCTGACTATATCATTCACCATTATGCTATTGGTGCTTAAAAAATTTTGTTTTGGATTTATTGATTGTAAGCTATTTGTATAGTTTTTTCATTCACAACTTGTAAAAGACTAAAATAACAAAAAATAATAAAAAAACAAACTTACTTCCATGACTGTTATTCATTTTTAATAATTTTCTTAGTAACTGGTGAGTGATTATTATGTATGACATTATGATTCATATTGGTAATTGATATATGTTAATAAATAACTAATATGTTCTAGGCAATGCTACCACAAAGAAAAAAAATATGAAAACTCTTGATAGAGACCAAGCCAATGTTCAAATTGTTAATCATTTAACTGATGATAAATCTAAACATGTTACGACAAGTACTGGTTTGAGTGGCGATAACCCTGTCAGTTCAGTTGTTAATGAGGAAGTTCGAAATGATATTGATCAGAAAATAGATAATTCTCTTCAAGATGGAATGGTATGTTTGTTTAAGAGTGTTATTATTTTTATGGAACAAAGTTCCTTAATGCATAGTTCCATTTATCAGACATCCGTCATGTAAAAAAATGCCTTATGTGTGAGTGTATTGAGCCTCCTACAAGCGAGTGTGCAACTCTCGCTCTATATCTTTTTATCATACAAACTCAATACACTGTACAGGCACATAAATTTTGTGAAAATGTATTTGTTATTGTGTTTTGTTTTAGATAGATAAATCATACATAAGTATTTTTTTACATTAATATTATTGCAAATGAGTTTTGAAAAAGATGTAAGGAACTTCATTCTTTAGGGGCACCCAAACTGCACAATTTTTTGTTTCATACATTAAAAATCAGCCATTGCCTATTGTAAAATTAGGTATTTAGCAAATACTCTTTTTCCAATCTAAGCATAATAAACTGTTCATAATGTGTTAATGTAACTTTGAATTAGTTTCTATGAGTTATTCTTAAAATAGTAATAACTGACTAAATAAATAAGTTGCAATTGTTTGACTACTAACTACAGATTTAGATTATAGGCAAGAAGAATTTTTAAACGGTGATTTGAAAATTACTACTTACACATTATTTGATAATAAGAGAACCAAGCTATTACATAAAATATAGGGTAATTCAAATATTGTTAATTAGAGAAAGAGAGACAGAGAGAGACTTTTCAATACTACTTTTACCTGAATTTATTAAAACATAAGCAAATATTTTGAATATAAAGAAAAAATTAAAACAGGATGGGAAATTTAATGGAACAGTATACCAAAATATTACACATATAAGTCAGAAGTTATAATAAAGTATACATAGTCTTGTTGAAAAACCATTTTTGTACGGTAAAAGAATGTATAGGTTATAAAGACAGGAAGTTGCATTGGATTTATTAGATATACTAAAACATGTCACAGTTCTAACAATCATTGTAATAGTTTTTTTCTGATTCAATAGTGTGTATGCTAAGATCTGATTATAATCTAACATTTTGGATTTCACTCTACCATGGGATCAAACTACATATTTTTCTATGATTATGCTTCTGCTTACATCATTATGGTTGTAACTTCTGTGTTAGATGGTATTTTGTTATTATCATTTTATATCTCTTAATCTATATCAGGGCTGAGCAACTCGCGACCCTCATGCCATGTGTGGCCTGCTTTATAATTTTAAGTGGCCCACAAAGCGTTTTGTTAAATTACAGATATTCTTCTGCTAATATATTAAGTTCTAAAAATATTAATCCAACCTTTTTAAACATGTTATATGCTTGCATGTTGTATGAGGTAGTAATAAAGGAAATTGCACAATTTGCAAATCATTTATTACTTACTTTTATACAATTTGTCTCAGTGTTTTAAATGAAACAATCATTGTTTGTTTCATTCCATTCCACAATCAGTGAGAATTGTTAATTTAAATTATAGTAATACTTGTGTTTTTATTGTGTAATGTTTATAATATGAATGCAATTTTATATATTATTTAGAAGTGTGATTTGGCCTTCTAATAAGTTTAAAAAATTTGATAGGCCGTTGCTAAAAAAGGTTTCTCACCCCTGATCTATATTGTTGTAATAATAGTAACAAAAACATTTAATAAAAAAAAGAATCAGCAGCTTGCTGCTACTATTTAATGATAGTACCAGAATTAATAAATGATTAAAATAGCAAGATAAATTAGAAATTAGCTTTATTTTATGAGGCTCGTATGGCAAAATTTTTTGCAGTGACTAAATATAAAAAGAACTTTTTTTCTGTATCAATTGGGAGCTTGAAGTCTGATGCATTTTTCCCATTTTTACAATGTCGGGATATTATTTTGTTAAAGTAATTAATAATAAATAATGTGTATGTACTAAAATTCAAAATAATTTTTTTGAAAATATGTATGTTGGTTTCCGAGCAAAAACCACTGGAAAAATCTGGTCTGAAATATTATTTTACATTTTTTTTTGTGCATATATATTATTATGATAATTATTTAGAATTAAACTTTTATTACAGATAAAAAACAAGAAAGCCGAATCTGTCCAGAAGATTGACGAATTTGACAATATTTTGGACTTTGTATGTAAAAATGGCAATGATAATAATAACATAACATTACCGGGTTCTAATAACGTTGGCCTCCCTCAAAGAATTTCAACAGCAGGAACATTTCAAGATTTTACTACAGGCATTTATAGTGAGTTGACTTTTTTAAAGAAAAAAAAATAAAAGTTAAGAGTTTAAAATATGTTATACTAGCTCTTGCCGGCGGTTAAATCCTCGTAAATTTATCCCGTATGTATAACATTCTTCATTGATGTTCACACATTGTTGCCACTTGGTGGTAGAACCAGCAGGGGATTACACTCAAATCTAAATGCAGACACCTTTAATCTCGGTTATCCGGGTACAAACTAGTTCCCCGAGCAGGAGAGTGTGTGTACGTCAAAGAGAATATCTCCTCCCGATCTGGCCTGTCCTGGTCGTCGTTATCAATTCGCATCCATAGTGTAGATGCGCATTGATCCACGTCAAAATGCAGAGATCGTGATTCTAGGATTTCAACGCCCACGCCGAATGGATCACGTACCACCGATCATGCGGGGAGATCTGTTCACGACTTTGCCGTGGCGTATGATCTGACTCAGATGGTAACATAGCCTAAGCGAATACCAGATGTATTGGATCATATGCCTTCCCTGTTGGACCTTCTGCTGACCACTCACCCGGATAATTATAAGATCTCCGTCGACGCTTCTCTAGGAACCTCCGACCATTGTTTGATCCGCAGTGTGGAGCCTATCATGTGCCCATTGCTGTATGCAGGTCAACGCCGTGTATGGCACTACAGGTCAGCAGATTGGGATGGGATGGAATGCGAACCTTCTTTGCATCCTACCCCTGTAGGCAGGTTTGCTTCGCACTGGATGATCCAAGCGCTGTCGCCGATTCTATTGCTGATGTGGGTTTTAGGGTATGGAAATGTATATTCCATCCCATGTCGTCCCCATCGGCGGTAAGTCAAGACCAGTTCAGTTGCTCCTTTAAGTTAGCTTCTCGCCATAAGCAAGAATGCTATTGAGCCTGGGCCATGGCAGCGGCGTCTTGCGATGTAAACACCATGCATTGAGAAAGGAGTATATATCTTGCCTCCAGATCCTTCAAAAGCGAACTGACCGCAGCAAAGCCGGAACACATTGACAAAATTAGCAAGAGACGAGTTCGCTTGCCTTCGGGCACTCGCGCATTTTGGTCTCTCGCTAAATGTGTCCAAGGGAACTTCTGTTCGCCATCTTTGCCATCCATGCATAGCGGGGATGACTTGCTGGCCGATACCGCTAAAGAGAAAGCCGAGCTCCTGTGCGCTCTTTTTGCGTCAAACTTGACTTTGGATGATGAACACACGCCGACCATCCCGGGGTGTGAACACTCCATGCAAGAAATGCGTATACACTTGAGTGCAGTTCGTAAAGCGCTTTTCTCTCTTGATATATATAGATAGATAGAGTCGGCACCGATTTTAACGCGTATTTGTCGGCACTCTTACACCTTAGGTGTGGTTCCTTCATCTTGAAAAAGGGCTTTAGTGCGCCCGATTCCAATCGACGATCGCTCGGATTCGTTTAACTACAGGCCGATTGCCATGCCTTTTTGTTCTCAGAAATTATGGAGTCAATCATCAACAGCCAACTCTTCAAGTACTTTGAGGATCACCAGCTGATCAATGACCGACAATACGGTTTCCGCAAAAATCAACCAGCTGTTGATTTACTTGTGTACCTGACCCATCGATGGGCGAAAGCAATTGAGAGCAAGGTGGAGGCTTTGACGGTTAGCTTGGACGTAGTGAAAGCCTTTGATCGGGTATGGCACAAAGCGCTTCTTTCCAAGATCACATCTTACGGACTACCTGAGAAATTATACGACTGGATAACCAGCTTTCTTGCTGATCGAAGCATCAAGGTCGTTGTCGACGGTGCATGCTCCGACGCAAAGACTGATCCTTTTGCATATCAATGATTTGTTGCGCATTAGCAACATTCATTGTTATGCAGATGACAGTGCAGTAGACACCGTTTATACCAGCCTGGCAAATATTTCTCAAGACCGCGTCGACGAGTGGCGGAACAAACTTGTGTCTGAAATCGAGATTCTGCTTAGCAAAAGCTCGGGTTGAGGTCGACCATATCTTCGAGTTCAATTTAACACCCAGAAGACACAAGTTTGCGCGTTTAATGCTAAAAAGAAATCCTTTGTCGTGTCTCCTCACTTTAAGGACACTTCCCTGGTTGCCACAGATTCGATCGGAATACTACGGCGTCCACATATCGAGTGACGTACAGTTCCGCGGTCACTTGGAAGATTAAGTCAAGTTGGCGTCTAGAAAACTTGGTGTCCTCAGCAGAGTGAAGCAGTACTTCCAGCCGACTCACCGCATGCAGCTTTTTAAAGCGCAAGTTCGGCCACATATGGAATATTTTTCTCATCTCTGGGCTGGGGCACCTCTTTAGCAGCTTCTTCCATTTGACCGCGGTCGAGCTACTCGAATCATCGATGACCCATTTCTTTCCGATCACCTTGATTCCCTAGCCTTGCGAAGAGACGTCGCTTCTCTCAGCTTTTTCTATCGCATGTACCACGGGGAGTATTCTGAGAAATTGTTCGGAATAATACCGGCTGCTGAGTTTGTTCAGTGTACACATGACATACTGGTTGACAGTCCACTACTGTGAGATTCCGCCATCATTTTCTGCCACGCACGACACCTTTGTGGAATCAAGTGTTGCCCGCGGTGCTTCCGTACCGATTCGACTTAGGTACCTACGAGAAGAGAGCCTATTCCTACCTCGAAGGCCAGCAATGGTCTTGCAACTCCTCTGGTGTTGTTAGAGTCCATGGGCGGCGGTAACCACTTACCATCAGGAGAGCCGCTTGCTCGTTTGCCTCCCTCGCTCTATAAAAAAAAAGAAAAATGTTGTTGACACATTAAGTGCGCATTGTCGACCGAAGGTTCTAGTTTTAGCGTAGCTTTCTCCGTTTTTGTAATGTGTTTCCACATTTATAACGCGTTGTTCATTCGAAAAGCACTTCACTTAACTTAGATCTATATCGACAAGATATTTGTGTTGTGGATAATACATTTATTTACTTTTTTATAGATAACAATAAAATAGATCCACCTGCTTCCACTTCAGCTGTACTAAAGAATGCTCAGTAAGTATTTTTACAATTTTTTTCATGTGGTGAAAATTCCTATATTCGTGATATAATATTGAAAAGTTACCACTCAAATTTGTAATCTCCAAAATTATTCATTCTATATTTAAACTTATTTCAACAATATATTTATTAATGTTGCAAGGACTCATATTTAAGAGGTCATATGTGTAATGTTTTGACTATATGAAACTGCCAGTATTTTTTGTAAACAGTACGTAAAAATTGGTATTGCTGCTTTGTCAGCAAGTAAAAATTTAGATTGACTTTCATGATTTATTCATTTAACATGTAAATTTAATTTCTACTTCAAAAAAAAACTTCCCTTATATTTTAAGACCAACTTTTAAAAACAGGTTCTTAACAAAAAACATTGTTATTAGTTGTTGAAAGATATGCTCTGGCAAATGTTTGCCTAATAACAAATTATAAAGTTTTCTTTTGTAATCTTCTCTAATAGTCTTGTATACCTTAGAATATCTATATCTTGTATACCTTTATTTTACATAGAATTTTTCTCATTTTATATGAAATATCTGCTAACTGCCTATATCCTTGTGGTATAGGCTTTGACTTTATAGAGCAGAGATTGTGGCTTTGAACGTCACTGGGAAACAATGGCTTTATGTTGTCATTCCTTAGTTTTATCAGAGATTAATGTGTATTGCCCATAAATTATGATAATCCTTATATCAGTTGAGAATGTAAAAAGTCAGTTCTTTTAGATATCTCTCCGGTCTTGTGCCATATCTGTTCCTTAAGGCTATAAGAGTAAGGAAATTTTACAAAGCACTGAAAAAATAACACACTGGTTAATTTTTATTAAATAAATTGAATTTGTTGTTTCAGGAGAAATGTGTCTAACACGTTTGTTAATATAGGAACGATAAATGCTGCAGATCTGAAATTTAAAAGTTCTTATAGACTAAATGTTGGTTGTATAAAAAATAACCAAGGAATTCCTGTGCTAACTACTGAACTGCCTCCGCATATGAAGCCTAAGTCTAACACACACAATACTAATGTTACTCGTGAAGAAAGTAAAATAAAAATTTTGTCTGACATCAAAGTGGATAAGTCATTCGAAAATATTGCTATAAGACCGAAAATGGGCCCGTTAATAAATAACGCCACATCTACACCACACAATCAAATGCCAACCATTGTTATAAATGGCACTCCAGCTTATAGGCACATACCACAAAATTCATTGAACTATACTAAAGATGAAATTATGGCTATGCCCACTATTATCCTGGTACCAGCAACAGGTATATTGAAATTTTATTATAAAAGCAAAAGCATAGGTAGAATGCACAATACGTAATTAATTATATATTTTGTTTCAGAAACAAAAACCAGTGCAACTGAGTCACGTCCCGGAAACACAGTGCCTACGGGAAATAGTATTACGACTGCAGCCACAAGTTGCACTCAAAATATTCTTAAGCCACTTGTAATCGATGTCACTTCCGACATCAGTGTTCCACACATCGATTGCGAGAAAAATCCTAATGAAAAAAAACAATTTTTATTCGGTCAAAAAGCTGTAAACGAACAGAGCCTCGTTAAAACTGTAGAAGTGACTGGTCATGTATCTGTGCCAAAGGAAAATTCTTTGTTAACGGCTTTCTCCAAAGGTACGCCGCAGGGCTTGCCGCCTAAAAGGAAGTCTTCGTCAACCCCTAGAAGAACGTCTCACGTAAGAGTTTTAGATTTCACAACTCCCCGAAGGATTTTACATGAGACAATAAACGAACTAAGTTCTAAGGATAGTTCCGGGACGGAAGTTAAAGAGAAGACTGATGAAGTAAGCACAGAGGTTCAGGAAGTTGATAATAACATTGTACTAGATGAAAACGTCGACAATATTCCAAACGCAACCTTAAAAAGTGATGCAGCAAAAGAGAATAAGATAATTCCTAAAAAAAAGAACAATTGGGATGCAGATTTACGAGCTCTTATCGTGCCGGATGCAGAAACGACAAATAAGTCTATACAAAAATCGAAAAGTAGAACAAAAAGTACAAATTCTAAAAAGAAAAAATCCGATGACAATAACTCCAATAAAACTAAAGAAGAAAATAATAAAAGCGAGAAGAAAAAGAAAAAGATTTTATCCAAAGTTAAGGATAATAAAAACAAAAAAGATAAAGAAATCAATACAGAAGAAGGAGATATTACATACAATAACATAGAAATTTCGTCTGTTGCCATTAAACCTACCATTAATATAATAACGAGTAATGAATGGAGTACAAATCAAGAGAAAGATAAAAATCAGAAAAAAGTTAATACAAGTAACGACAAGACTGACACGCCTGAAAGTGAAAGAATTGCTCTGCAGAATGCAATTGGAGCCAAACTCAATTTATCGGATTTGTTAGAAACTCCTTATAAACAAGCGCTTTACGACATACAAATGGACACTCCAAAATATTTAGGTCCCGATTTGCCTGATGAACCAATTTCGGAAGTAAAAATCATGAATATACCTACTCCGCGGTTCCTTTGCAGCCCTAAAGGGGCTCTGGCTACTCCATCGTCGTATTCTTCAAGGCCAACTGATTATTCCAGTGGTGGTGCATCTTATTACAATCCTGATGAACAAGATTATGTAATTTCCACAGAAATTTTAGAAGGACCGTCGGACAACGCAGAAAATCTTAAGACATCAGAAAAAAGCGAAAAACCATGTAAAAAAGTTGAAACGAAAAAGAGTGAAGAGCCTAAATCTAGGCGACCGGTGAGAAAGTGTAGAAAAAACGTCTCATACTATAATAATCCTAATAACACCAAAACTGAAGACGATATGAAACACAATGATTCAATAAGTATTGACAGTTCATTAGACAAGTCAGATAATACAGTAAATCCTAAAAGAGCGAGAGATGCTAAAAGAAAATCGGACAGTGGTAAGAAAAATATTTCCCTGAAAAAAACTAAATCACCCAAAACTTTTATGAAAATTAAACCAAGAAGAGCCACGCCAGTCAAAGAAAACTTAGGAGGTAAAAGTAGAAAGTATTCGGAGTCTTCTCAGCACAAATCACAAAAACGAACAAATAGTAAAGATAATATCAATTTAACTCCAGTCCCTGAAAATGTTCCCACCAAATCTCGAAGAAAATCATCGACTCCTAGAAAACTTCATTATACAAAAACATTTGATTCACACCATTCAGAAAATATATCTCCTGAATCGGTTAAAATGAAAGAAAATATGCATCTGGACAGTCAAGTTTGTTCACACGATTCAGACATAGAACAATTACCACTTCGCTGGTCGGATGACAATTCTCAAGATGGTAAATCTCAAGATGGTAAATCTCAAGATGGTAAATCTCAAGATGGTAAATCTCAAGATGGTAAATCTCAAGATGGGCAATTAAGTATTGAATCACCCAATGAGGGTGACGATATAACAAAAATAAAAGAATACATAGAGACATCTGTTTCCGAAAAACCTAGACCCAAAGATGGTGACGGTAGTTTGCATATTGATTTGATCAAACGAGGTTTTGATATTGAAACCGCAAAAATAATCGAAAGAGACCTACTAGGTTCGCCTTGTTCTAAGCGAGAAACAACTTCTAAATTAATCGATTTAGAGAGATTAGATATTAAGAATGCTTCAGTAGAAGATAACAGTGCTAGAACAACAAGTGATGCCTCCTTTAATCTAGAAATAGTCGATAGTGAAGATGATAGTGACGAAGTCGAATTATCAATACACGAATGTAATGAAGACACAGTCAATTTTATTAATCATGAATATGTTGAATCAGGTCCGGTAAGCAAATCTCAGCCAGAAATATTAAAAGATAATTATACGATGGAAATTTGTATAGACGATGGAGTAACTGTACGGTTAAGAGCTACGAACTTTAGTACATTGCTAGAACATGATCCGGAAGAAATGCATGTTGATTATTCTTCTAAAGAGACTGAAATCGCCGTGAGTTCTATATCGCATATTGACAAATTGTATACACCGATGAAAGACGCAAAAGCCCAGATTTACGAAATCTTTGATTCAACGTTAACCAGTATAGATACACCTTTTAAAGCACCTAGCCCGAGAGAGAGATCACATGAATCTGAGTCAATTGTCACAAATATAGAGCTAGAAGTAGAGAAAGTTGATTTCAAGGAGAAAGTTGATGTAAAAAAGAGAAAACGATTGCAAATCTCGTCAACATCAGATGATTCGCCGAATTGCAGCAAAAGACCAAAATCTGACCCTCAATACTTACTCCAATCAGCAGCAGCAGATATACAAAATATCGACATCGAATCTGTTTTAACCAAACTTCATGGTCCATGATTCAAAATCTTGATTGTATACAATAATTGTTATTTATGATCCAACATGGTACAAGATTTTTGTAAATATGAATTTTACTGTAAATAGGAGTAGGCGTTATTTTTTTAATCTTTTTACCATAAGTTCATGTTCATAAGATCGTTAGAATCGTATATTTTGCGACATGTGTAAGACACTTTTTTTTCGAACGCTTACCTGTTTGTAAATGGTGTTCGTTGTTGCATATATGGATCTTCAATTGTGTTGCGGGCAGAACACAATATTTTATAAATAATTAAATTATATTTTATAACAGCTTTTTATTCAGAGACCCAACTAATATGAGCTTTTAAGTTTATTTTGTAAGAATTATTAGAATTCATAATTTTGGGATTAACTATTTCACCTCAAATAAGGTTTTTGGTCCATACAAAATTCATATTCAGTAATTACCATGCAAAATTAAAATATAAGAAACTGAACTGAATCATTTGCATGCTTGATAACTAAAAGAGCGGTACTATATTTGAGATACAGTATAGATAGAATAGATATACATACACATTTGTGTATGTATATCTATTCTTTTGTATTTGTTTATTTTGACTTGACAGATGCATATCTGAGACAAGTGAAGAAAGATAAATTTTGAAAGGGTAGGTAATCTTCATCAAAAAATTGATTTTTTTTTTACTTGTAAATCCTTATAATTAGGCTACAAATTCAGCTTAATGCACATTCACTACATTTATGATGTAGTGAATGTCTATTGTATTTTCATGACTTTAAAATTGCGTTTTGTTTTCCAGAGTTCTTTATTTTTACGCGTCAACTTTTTGTTCTTTTAAATGATGCTCGACACCATCCTTAATTACATTTTTACAACAATGACAATTACATAAGTCTCATGAAGGATGATTACATTAAAATAACAGATGTCAGTCAAAGAAGCAGACTTATAAAGTTTGACAAATGATCAGTAGATGAGATTTGGCCAGCAGTAAAAATATAACGGTTAAAATCGTATACGAACTTAATTATATTCTAATGATAATTAATTATTGGAAGTGTGTATAGGGCCAGATTTACCGAAAAAGGAACTGTAATTTTTTTTGATTGATTTACGAACGTGGCACTTTTAAGTAGTGGTTATTGATGTTTATAGCCAAATCGATATAAGATAATTAGTTTAAAACAGAAGTGAATACGTTTACTAATTATTATATGACTGAGTTAGTCACGTTATCGGTTGACAAAAAATAGCTTGGTTATACAGGAAAAAATAGCTTGGTTATACAGAAATAAATAGCTTGGTTGTACAGGAATAAATAGCTTGGTTATACAGAAAAAATAGCTTGGTTATACAGGAAAAAATTGCTTGGTTATACAGGAAAACAGCTTGGTTATACAGGAAAAAATAGCTTGGTTATACAGGAAAACAGCTTATACAGGAAAAAATAGCTTGGTTATACAGAAAAAATAGCTTGGTTATACAGGAAAAAATAGCTTCATTATACAGGAAAAATAGCTTGGTAATACAGGAAAAAATAGTTTGGTTATACAGAAATAAATAGCTTGGTTGTACAGGAATAAATAGCTTGATTGTACAGGAATAAATAGCTTGATTATACAGAAAAATAGCTTGGTTATACAGGAAAAAATAGCTTGGTTATACAGGAAAAAATAGCTTGGTTATACAGGAAAACATAGCTTGGTTATACAGGAAAAAATAGCTTGGTTATACAAGAAAACATAGCTTGGTTATACAGGAAAAAATAGCTTGGTTGTACAGAAAAACACAGCTTGGTTGTACAGGAAAACACAGCTTGGTTATACAGGAAAACATGGCTTATACAGGAAAAAATAGCTTGGTTATACAGGTTATCGGTGATTTACCAATGATATTAAAGGAGAGCACTCGGTACTCCATTGTCATCATATTTATGTAACATCCTCGAATATTGAAGGTGTTCTCCAGTTTTTTCATACAAAGTAAGACGGGTATTCGTGTTTATTTGCATTGTGGCTCTCATTAAGTATATTCGAATAGCGAAGCGATGCGTTTAATTTGCCGGTTGGCTCGTCGCGGCGTATGCAATTATTATAATATTCTGTTTAATTAGATATAGCAATTAGAAGCGATCGTGACACCGCCGGCGCGAACCGTTCATTATTTATGTTAATTTGCGCGGGTGCATACACATTCCCGCGCTAATCTCACAGTATCGCCATTTTGTTACATTTTCGCATCAAAGATTAAGAGGTTTTATTTTCGATTGCTTTATTTTAAGTGAAAAGTGGATCGCTCGTTTCAATCGCACACAATTACAATAAAATTTTTCTTATATATTACATTATTAATTATCCCCTGTGGATTTACCTGCATAATTTTTTTTGGATTGTTGAAAATCCATTTTTGCATTATGCAGTAATGAATATACAAATTTTCATATTTATAATATTAGTACCTGTAGATTCTATTAAAAAAAAAAATGTATATACAAACACATATTAATGGTCAATTTATAACGTGAAACGTCTTTTGCACTAAATCTTAATAAATCACTAACGCACTAACGATGTTTGTAGTTTCTACCACTTTGCTTCCCGTATAGTTTCAGCCATTGCACGTCAGATGTCGTTGATCTACACCAAAATTTTTGTGTCATTGAGTAAAATTTGTAAACCGATATAAAATCACAATTTTTAAGAAACAAAAATTAAAATATTTTTTATAACAGTCCCACATAGTCTATTTATTGTTTAGTTCTTGTAAAAAAAACATGTATTTTTTGTAAAACCTTAATAAAAAAAGTGCAAACACATATTTATCTTTTTTGCTTTAACCAAATATGTTATTAGTATATAAAAAAATGTAATTTTGTCATTTGTATTAAATGGAATTATTCGGTAAGAAGTAAATTAATATTGGTAATGAATAAGTAGTATTAGTAAAGCACGTATGTAATATACATATTTAGTTATTTATGATATAAAATGTTTATTATATTAAAATTAAGCTAAATTAATATTTAATGCTGTTGCATTAAGTGAATTTTCGACCGTGATATATGATAATGGTACGAATTTTACACGCAAAGACGTTACATGTAAAATGAAGAAAAACAGTTTTTCTTTTTCCGTGTTAAAAGGCGTTTCAACACAAGAACAGCGACATGCATAATTATTTATATTATACTATTGCGTATCACATATTTTAACGATCTTAGCTAGTTCCAGAACTGACAGTCGGAATTAAAAATAAAACTTTTTGTATCCGATAGCACAATTGGTCAGTTCAAAGTTAAGAATCATGAGTCATGGCTCTTAAGCCAATTAAATTAAATGGCGGGTGCAACTCACTCTAAAAATATATATAATTTTTTGGAAGTGCGATGCTGCACACGAACAAAATAAAATAATTATAACAGACAACAGCTAAACAGATTTAAAATGCTTTGAAAATTAACTTTCCTTAAACAATTTTTTTCTGTTATTTTGATTTAAAAATAAAAATTCATAAATATATAATTCATAATTTAAAAATAAATTTTTATAGAAAATTTATATGGGACAACGTCGTAACTATATCCTATCAAAAAAAAAATAATTTAAAAAAATGGTTCGTAACTAGTGGAGAAATCAGAAAACATACATACAAAAAGAAACAGTTGAATCGAGAACCTCCTTTTTCGAAGTCTGTTGAAAAACGTTGGCAGTTACGGAGTCTATCAGGAGAATTGAACACTACAAACTATAAAAGGAGCGTTATTTTTTTTCAGATTTATTTTGTCTTCAAAAATATGTGTTTACAAGCTTATTCAACTCGGTATACTCGAATACAGATAAACTGTTAGCATAAGCATGTCGGTGACGAACCGATAGTCGCTCCACAAAACACCGCTCAACCTTTCTCTTTGATTATTACTTTTGCCTTAATATGCTTTTATAAATGAACTAGCTGCTTACTGTGGTTTAATTCGCGTAATTTTTTCTCGTTTTTGCAACATTTTTCATTGAAACTAATCTCTTATTGGTCATAGCGTTTGAAAGGTAGAGCATAACATCTTTTTCAGCATTTGCTGCACTGAAATACCACCGCCCTTTATAAAGTCGGCATAAGATAAAGTATCTATGACTTTTGGGGATGCCGGATGGCCATGCCTACCCTTCTCTTTTCCCACTCCTTTTCCCTCCAAATCCTCAATGTCAACCTCATCCTATCTAATAAACCTATTTCTATCCAATTTCCCAGGTTGACAACGCACGCGCAACTCCGGATGTGGCGTGTCTATGGGCGACGGGATCACTTACCACCAGGTGAACCGTTTGCTCGTTGTCTTCCTTTCCACAAAAAAAGCGTGATGTTATAAATTTAAATCCTTTCTCGATATACGAAAAGAATTTTTTTTTAATTCGGGCCAGGTTCTTGAGTTCATGTAACAATTAATATGAAGCTATGTATTTAAATTTGAATATAATTGATCTAGTGTATGTCATTTGTTTACACGTAATTTTTTTTCTTTTTAATTACCGTCGACATGTAACCCATGTATATATGTATGTGTGTATTTATTAATGTATTTATGTCTATTTATTAATATATGTACTATTTATATGTTTATCTATTTATTAAATATATTTTATATATGTATGCTTATGTAACTATAACTATATACCTTTTTAACGTTAAAATCTTTTTTTTGTTGTTCAAACAATATATTTTTTTTAATTCTACCTAGCAAATCTCACCACACAATAGGTCGACTGGTAGAGAATGCCTTAAGGCATTAAGTCCACCTTTTGTGTCCTAATTATAAGGATTTACAATAAAGTTTAAATAAATAAATTAATTAATAAAAACAATAAAAATTTAGAAAGGGCTATAGATTTTAATTTGGAAAAATTTACAAAATGTGTATATAAATTTGCATGCCAATAAAATGGCTAAACTTGGACTTGAAATATACCAACCTTGGAAACTACTCGTTCAATGGCAAATAAAGATTATATAGGGTGTTCAACCAAACAAACAAAAGTGTTATAGCATTTGAATAGATTTACACGAAGCTGATACTATTTGTGACTCAAAATATCTACTTTCATATTCGTTACATAAGGTGATCCTATTTTCCGTAGTAACACTAACTCACAAAGGCTTGCCGGTGAAAAATAGGTCGCATTTGCAGTGCCTGCTTCCACTTCTTACAATTTCTCCACTAAAAGTGATTGAGAATACAGCTATAAGCTTTTTAACTGACTTCAAAAGGTGCGAGGTTCTCAATTCGGATGTTTTTTTTTATGTACGTTTGCGCATATCTCCATCATTTATGAACCGATTTTAAACATTATTTTTTTCTTCTGATGTTCTTCCGAAATAGCTGCAGATTTTCAAATGAAAATTAATTTTGTTTATATTCGCGCGTGTGTCTGTCATTTATGAATCGATTTTAAAAACTCTTTTTTTGTCTGATTGGGTATTCTTCCTTAATATTCTTCTAAACTTTTGAGAAAACTCGGTTCAGTAGTTTGTTTTTTAAATCAAAATAACAAAATGTAGGAATGTTCGCAAATATTTCCGCCACTCATGAACTGATTTTAAAAATTCATGTTTTATCTGATAGGATATACTTTCAAAATGGTCCCACGATTTTTTTTATACAAATCGGATCAGTTTATTGTTAACTAAAACCAAAATAAAAGAGAATATATGTTTCTAAAGTATACTTTAAAGCGTTTGAAAATGGTTTTAATAATTTTCTGCAAGAATAAACTGGTCTTAAATCAGCATGTAAGCCTTTCAACCTTTTGACCGTGCCGTGGTAGCTCAGTGTCCGGGCGCTCGCCTTCAATTCTGTTTACTCGAGGCGAACCTAAGTTCGATCCCCGGTGC
>JAOCPS010079590.1:0-16021 GCA_025505425.1 Graphium colonna | reverse complement strand
ACTTAATTCGAATTGGCCCAAAACACTATTCCGTAACTTAATTGAGGGTAAACAAATCCCTAATACGCATTGATAGCTATAGATTTAGACGTTACACCGCTCAATATTGGCAGGAGATGACAGTATTTTGTAATACAACAATTTATTTCCTATACGTGGCTATGCCAATTGACTATCTACCTTTACACCCAAAAAGTTATTTCATTATGTTTATGTATTAACTTTAAACCCATCTAATAAGATGTTAAGCGTAAGAGGAACTGTTTTGTAATTTTTAAAATGTTTCATGTGAGTTTTGTCTGTATTGATCTTCAGATTAATAGAACCTAACTATTTAACGACCTTCACAAAAGTATTATTTATTTCTGTTTCGAACTCCATGAGAAAAAGTTTTTTTTGTTGTTTGTAAATAGTTGCGTCATCGGTAGACATAAAAAAACACATCCAAATAACAGATTTTATAAAATATATAGTTATTTTTCAGTTTATATTTTTAAATCTTTTGTGAACTTTTTATTGATATATTTAAACTTTTGAAGCCAATAAAAAGGTAATATTTTTTAATAATTTAGCTTTACTTCCTGTCTATACAGTGCAAACTTTAAAAAAATCTTTTGTAAGTTTAGTTTCTATGACAAATTTTATTACTTGCACATGTCAAACAGACTATTCTTAATAAATAATATTCAATCTATTATTTAAAGTTTTAAAGAGAGTTATAAAATTTAAAATTAGAATTGTATTGCAAGTTTTATTACAAGTGTTTGTCAGATGGCTTAATAGTAAACTAAGGAGCTATTGTAAGTAAGGAGATATTTGTAGAAACTTACCATAAGGTATTTTAAGCAGTTTTATATATTTTTCTGATCAGAATTCGTAATATATGACAAATTGTAAATATTTAATTACCACGTAAAAACAATGATGTTAAAATTTGAAAAAAACTTTTAAATGAGCTAGTTTTAAAACTGACAGTTCTAAGCCTGTGATAAAAGCACAAAGGAAAGTTTTCATTAGTGTACTATGACTATATATTAAAAAAGCATGAATGGCATATCATTTATACAAAATAACAGGCTGTTATATAGTAACAGGTATTTTTATGTAACAAAAACAGTAGTAACAAGTATTTGGTTTTGCCTGTTATGGCTCATTTCTACAAGAGACATTCTAGAAATTTGTTTTCAATTTATATTTCTCAGTATTTTTTCACAAGTGTAAGTAAAACATAGGTTAGAGAGGGCCCTATAAAGGACACCACTTTTTACAACATTGCTTGAGTAACATACTACTTTAATTGACTATAATTTAACTGTGGCTTCTTTTACAGAACGATCTATAACAACAACCAAGTTGTATTTTAGATAATATATTAACCCTGCAGAAGACTATAATGATTAATTAATTACATTAAATCAATGCCACTTTCTGTTTTCGGTGAAATAAAGGACAACACTTTTTTTTATACACAAAATCCATGCAAGAGAAGTAGTAAATATGTAAAAACTTAATAACAGTTGTTAATCTTACTAGCACTTACAAAAGGTTTCTGACTCCTGCAAATATTGCCTGCCGAAAGGTGGGCTCGGCATGACAGATTAGAATTGGCTTATTTTTTCAACATTTCAAATATTAGCAGGCCATTTGAGGTGCCAATAAATTAAAAAAAAACAAATCATTACACATGATATCATGGCTTTCTGTTATTATTTCGTAAAGTTATTGCAGTCTAAAATCAAACCGCCCATGGACAGTCTCGGCATGGGAGTTAGAAAAAAGTTGCCTACCAATCGCCGGCTCGGCGCTCAATGGGTTAATAAAATGTTAAAAGGCTACGATCTTTCACAGTAAATACAAATAGTAGTCTTTCTGAATGTACACATGGGCAAAGAGACTCCTGATCCCACAGTCAAACAACAAAATGTTGTTTTGTGGATTATGCAGTGTAAATAAATAAATAATAATAAACAACTTGATAATTCCTTAACCATGTTTCCTGAACATATTTCCTTAAAAAGAAACAATTCCATATTCAATCTGTTTCAGTACATATTTATGCATGTTAAATTATCTTAATATGATTGATAAAAATAAGACCAACCAAAACATCAACAGTCACTATTAATTCAGAATCCAACAAAACTTTGGCATGTACTGCATATTACGATTATTCTTTTTTAATTTAAATATTTTCGTCATATTAAATCAAATAAGTGTTGTGTCTATTACAATTCTAAATCAATTAAAGAAAATTACAAGTTAAGTTGATGTCGATAATGGTAGTCACCTAGACAAATTATTAACTTATTTTTTTTTCTTAAAAACTCTCTTCTTTGTCAAATTTCGCTTCACACGAGTTTTATCAATTACGGTTCTCTATTAATTTTCTTTTTACGTTGAAATTCGTTTTTGCGTTTACAAGAATCAGATACTTCGTGAAGTTTCAAGAATTCATAGGCTTAAATATCTATCATCTTGAATTTTGAATCAAATTTACGAAAATATTTAACAGATTTGTCTATGGCTAGCATTATTTTATTGATTGAGTTATTAACTACAAAAATTACGTTGACTCAAAAACCAAAGATGTCAATTAAGAATTCAAATATTAAATCGGCATGAAGTATAAACAAATCGTAAGCGTTAGTATTTTGTTTTGTTTTTGTATTAATCATTAAATTACAATTATGACTCGAATTGATTATTCAAGAAAAACGTTTATTAATTAGATAAAATAACGTAAATAATAGTGCTTACTTACAGTATTACCAATAATGATTTTCTTGAGAAAACTCGAACTAACACACTTATTTATAAAATTAAATACCTACGTAAAAATTGATAAAAAATCAGTCTTGTTAGAGGTTAAGTTACTTGTCACCATTTGGAACCACAGATCACAGTCAATGTTGGGCAAAACGCAAACACAGGTATAAAACAATGTGCAAAACAAAAATATACTCCGAAATGTACTGCATACAGCAGGTCTTGCTTGCAACGGTAGGTACGTGGTCTCGATTTGACGTAGACGTTTTCGATCAGTCACAAGTATTAAACGTTCAGATTGTCTGCAGTGTAAAGACGATAACAAGAGAAGAAATATTAAAAATTTAGGTGTTTTGTAGTATCGGTAAGTACGATATTGCCTAATTTATTAACGAATCTTTTTTTGAAAGCTGTCAAATACATAAAACGTGTAGCGAAAATCAATCTGATCAATCAATGTAAACGCATAAATATTGTTTTTAGTTAGGTTGATGTTACCACATGCCCACTCATTTAGTGATGTGGAAAAATTATAAGAATTAATAACATGAGCGTTAATAATTATGATTTGAAATAATGGGTAAATCAGGTTATTTTTGATTAATTGATTACTTATTGTTGGCGACGGCCGCTTAACTAGGACAACGCACTACGCGTGAATAAAATATTGCTTAAAAATGTATTATAAGTCACTATCATTTATAATTTTGTAGAAAATAGGGAAACAGTTATTTGCACAATATAAATAGATATAAAACAGTTAAAGTTCGTACACGATAGAAATAAGAAACAAACGCTTAAGTTTACTTCTCGTACTACTTTTAAATCAAGACATATAAAAACTTTGCTATTCGAAACAAGCCAATAACAGATGAAACGACAAAGATCGTTGGCGATACCATCTGTGTTCGGACAATGAGTGCGAACCCAACGGAGGGTTAAAATATTAGTTGAGTTTTAGAAATGTTTTGACAATGAAATTTCGACAACACAAGGACGTAATTTTATTCATCGCAACCTTTGATAAAGTCAACGCTGTTTCAAGTAACGTTGCCGTTTCAAGATCCTCGACGTATAGCGGAAACAGGAAATTAGGGGCACACACAGGATCGGCAATATTGGATACTCGGATGGCCACCCGAGATGAATCGGGATCAGTGCGCATCGAGATAATACCGAACAGTGCACGTTTTAGATAACGTGCGTTACTTGCGTGTTGGAACCGTTAAACACCCCGGAAAAGTGTTCCTTTGATTGCCTGATTAAACCTATGAATGTTCAAAAGATATTTCTGCTGTATCGAAGACAGATGTCTAGGAAATACCGTTCACACGAAGCCACAAAGAATGCAGAAATCGGATATTGAGAACTGAGAATAAAATAACACTACTACCCATCACAGAGGAAAGCGCCAGCGCTATGACAGAGAGAGCAACACTTTCGGGCACAATTACGAAGGTTGCGTATCCGTTAGGGTTTAAGTTGAAGATTAAACAGAAAAGCATCAAAAAGGGTAAGATCTAAATATATATAGATAGCTCAAAGGGCTCTAGATGTGGAAGATCAGCACCACCAGCCAAGAAACGTTAGGTTTTAGAGGTAGCTCGTAAAGAGGTAGCCCTGGCCAAAGCATGCTAAGAGTTACTTTAAGACGACAATGACGACGAGACGGTGATCGAATGAACTGCCAGATCGAGTGGACAACGATGGAGCGATGGGTCAACGATACCGTGGATAGAATATCCGGAAAAGCCTAAAGTTACGAACCTAAAGAGTCCATCAAGCCTTAGGACCCAGCAGTCGTTAGTATCGTGCAGGATGTATTGAACGCCGTCACTAAAGCCATCAGGACCTTGTCAAGGGTAGTCACTGTGCCAAATTACAAGCACGAGCTGCCATGCTTTGACAGAGGCATAAACGAATCTTTAGCATTCAAAATAGCAGCTCTTATCAAAAATCAAAATAATACAAGGTTATGAAAGGCCATCGCCGGTTAAGTGGGAGGGCTATCAAGAACCTATCATATTTTGACACTGCACCCGACGACATCATAGAACCAGTTCGGCGGCGCTTTAGGAGACCGGACGCACTGGTGCTAGCCGAAATGGACAAATTCAGCTCTTTACCCAGAATTACGGAGGATGCACGGGACGTCTACGTGTTTGCGAGCGAAATTAACAATATAGGAGCAATGACGAAGTCTAAAGAAACCACTGTATCTACAAGATGTGAAAATGATCAACATGATCGTTGAGAAAATGCCTAAGGTCCTACGATACAGATGGTTCGATCCCATCGCAAACACAAAAGATCCGGACATGGTGCACCTGGGAAAGTTCCTCAACAAGGAAGGGGACTAGTGTAGTCAATACATAGGCCAACCAACCCCACTGAAGAAGCCTCAGGGATCTAAAAGACGGGCAGCGCATACTGCGATTCTACAAGAAGAGAGCTGCGCATACTGTCAAGGAAGCCATCGTCTCATAGAATACAAAAATTCTTGGAGACTCCGATTAAAGAACTTTGGGAGACAACGCTTAAGAGCAAGTTATGCTTCAAATGCTAGAAGGCCACAGAAAACAATACGGCAAAAAGCCGCCGGGCAAGGTCTGCAACAGATAATCACATTCTGCTGCAAGGAGAGCGATTACCTGAACAGACATCCAATACAGGGATCACAAACAACGTACTGCAATGAACATCTTAAGGACAGCACGGACTTACGGGGATGGTTCTAGTGAAACTTTAAGGGCCAAAAAAACGGTTCGAGTTCGAAAGATGAAGGCTCTAAAGTACTAACACTTATGATACATCAGAAGCCCTTACGATCGAAACAGTTGAAGGGAAGATCATCACCTAGAAATATTTAAAAAGAATTATGGAGATCAAACTAGGGGAAATACAACAAACTAGGAGGAGAACCATGAGAAGTACGCGTACGATCGACGACCTGAAACTTACGCCTCAAGAGATGGATAAAAATAAGTTAGAAGGAAACCCTCAGCAAAATGATAGAACAACTATACTATGAGGACAAACAGCCGAAGTTGTTTGTGTTGGATAAGACAACATGGACTCATTATATCAAGGGGCACGCCTAAAGGAAAGGAAAACCGCTGTCATTCAAGTCATCACTGTTTAAAGTAGTGTCGACATACTCTCTACGCTAGCGGAAGCCGGGAATTCGGGACACACAAAGCATCGGCAATATTGGATACTCGGATGGTCACCCGAGACAGGAATGCGTGCACCGAGCCAATACCAAACAGTGCACTTTTTATAACTTGAAGAAATATAACTATTAAATATTACGACAAATATCAAATTTACAGTAACTCAAAATTTTATTTATTTTTGTTGTTCTGTTGGAAAAAGTGTTAAAAAAAACGATTAAATATTAACATTTTGCATTATTCTCCATACAATCAATAAGGTAACTACCGCAAAATAATGTAAATTTTTCTGTCAATTTAGATTACCGTTTAGAAAACGTCCTAATTGGTCTTCTGCAATGCATCAAAACAAATCTTATCTCAATGATAGTCCTCTTGATAGCATAGTTTTCATTAAAATACAATCGATTGTTATATCTGTGTTACTTTGATTACAATAAAATTATATTAAAGATGAATATTTATTTACCCTTAAGTAAATTTGATCAAAAGCCATATTATTCATAACTACATAGCGATTGCAAACATGTTCAAGAGTTCCACAAGGCGTATACGTACGGTACGGATAAAAGGCAGAACAACAAATGCTTCACGTATGTACGTTATTACTTTTCACTATGACGTACGTCTCGGAATTTGTGCCGTGCATTGGGGTGGTTCTAATCGTAAAAAACGTCATTCCGAGCGCAGAACTCTCATATATTTTAGTTCGTCCGCCACACACGGGCGGAACGAAAAGGAAATTGGTGTTCAAAAACAAGACATCGATTAATCCATAGGGATCTTAGCTAGTCTCCTAATTGCACAATATTCAAAAATATCATAAAACTATATGTTTTAATGTATACAGGTTTATTTTTACAGAAAATTAGAAAAACCGACTTCAGACGCCTTAAAATTGTACTTTCGAAACAAAGCTTCTTCGTTATTTTGATTTTAACACCAAACTACTAATCCGATTTTTATAAAAAAATTGTGGGACTATTGTGGAAATGTACCCTCCAATCAGATAAAAAATATTTTTTAAGTCAATTCATAAATGGCAGGGAAAAATGTGCGAACATTCGTCAATTTTGTTATTTTTATTTAAAAAAACAAACTAATTAACTGATATTTAAAAAATATCGGACTATCTACAAAGAATGCTCTATCATTTGAAATTGGTTCATAAATGACGGAGATATGCGAAAAAAATAATAAATTTTTATTTAAAAGAAAAACTACTGAAACTTAATGGGACAACTCCGGAAGATACCTTATAAGATTTTTAAAAAAGAAGAATTTTTAAAATCATTACATAAATACCGGAGGTATGCGCGAACGCACATAAAAAACATCTAAACATTCGAATTGAGAACCTTCCTCCTTGTTTGGAAGTCGGTTAAAAACAAAGCCACAAACATCTTTTGTTATTGTTATTTGATTCTGTAAAGGTTTCGGCCGGCATATAGATCGGCAAATAAAAATATTAATCCTTATTGTATTTTTGTACAATTAGAATTACTTTCTTATTGTCTTTACAAGAGTCCGTGCAAGTTCAAAAATAATTACGCGAACGCGTGAGAAGCGTACCTGAGTTATTTCTTTGGTCTCTTTACTTTTACCAAGTAATGAATAAATAGAAATATATCAGGTATTCGGATCTCAGAACCGAAGCACAAGTGTAACTATCTTTTGCTTTGTTATATACCATTATGAAGCCCATCAAATTATTGGATTGGCATCATATTATAATTTAAAAAAATCTCTTTCTTGTTTTTAATTAATCGGTGAGCATTTAGCGGATGTACTAAATAAAGATTCCTCTCTTCAATTGGTCGTCCTCCGTGCTAATATCGTATCACAGCAGTCTCTCGGAACTACCATAATATATTTTCTCTATGCTCAGAACATACTGATCATAATATTTTTATGTATATTATAATAATTCCGAATACAAGAAACCGTGCGTGTGCCTGCTAGTGTCACGGAATATGTAATCTGAATTCTTGACACGCGGATTCCGTGTTTGCAGCCGGCCTTAATATCGTTAGTCCAGTCACCTTGTCATATAAGTTTAAGCAAAAATTATTATTAAATTAAAGTCGGAGAAAAAGTTTCAAATTAAGTAAAACAAGAATACCCAAGTTAAAATTTTATTTTATAAAATTTTATTCTACAACTTAAAACAAGCATATGAAATAAATTACTTTAAAACATAATTATCGTAAAAATTTTATAAAAATGTGCTTTTTTAAATAAGTAATAAAGCTATTTCTTAGAAATAGGCCTGCATTAATAATTCTTTTACTTCTGACTTAATAGCGCAACACTATTGCCATTGCAATCAGGACGTATGATTTACAATTAAAAGTGCTAAATACAGTAAAGTATAACTACATACCACCGGAATTGTTAAAAAATAAGATTAAAATGTATGTAGTATTAATAGAATACACAATCTTCAATGGGTCTAAAGTTTTTAGTCTGTTAGGAATGCAGGATTATAAAAATAAACTATGGTTTAGTTTAAAATAAAACTATAAAAACAACTATATTTTGCTACCTTTTATAGCTACTACATTTTTACCATAATATAGTGTCAAAAATTGTTGTGTACCAAAAGCTCTTAAACAGTTATATAAATATTATTTTGTAATTGTACTTTATCATTTTACAAATTAAGCTACTCATATTTTAAGGTACTTTGTACCTTTTAATCTTTTATAACTTACACCTACATAGTTCTTGACTCATAACAATATGTGACTTTCCACAAAAACAAAATAGTTGCATTTCATTTTCTTACACACATCAACAATTCTTAGCTTAACAAATTTTCATAAAATATTTCCTTTCATGTTTTTCACGAGGAACCTAAATTTCTACCCAACTAATAGAATATTAAATACACGATGTCAAAATAAAAAAAATTAATAAAGTTTGGAGACGAAAAAAGAATAATTGAATGCTTTTTGATAAATTAAATGTACAGAAATCAACCTGCCTTTCACAGTTACTTTGGTACAGAAACGTTTTTCCAATAAATTGTTTTGACTAGGTATAATAATCTACAGTGAAAAAAATATATACATTCCACAATATTATAAAATTAATATTAATTACAATATCATATTATATAAATAACGCTGTATATGAAAACAATGTTCCTAAGTAGGAATTTGCATAAGTATATTCTATTATATCTAACTTTCGATTATATACTTTTTAGCCTGCATCATGCATAATTAAAATTATTGAGATAATTCCATAACTGCACATTCTATTTTTTTATTCATTTTACACATCCATATGCACTTTACTTTACTTTTTTAATAATAATTATAAGTTAATTAGCTAGATATAGATCTGTCCTAGAACAATATACTGACATATTCAACATCCCTTAAAAGTTAAATAAAATGCTAGAAGTAGCTACAGAATGTTTAATGTATTTAAAATTGGATAAAATAAAACAATAGAAGTGTTTTAAAAACATATTTGTATACATATAGTAATAAGAATCTAATATAAATATAACTTTTCGTAATTTTGTTTATATTGTTTTACTATTGCAAAAGATATGTTTACTTATCTGTAAACATTACAAAATTACATTTGTGTACATTTAATTATTACTAAGCATGAGGCAATATATTATTATGATTTTAGTGCAGTACAATGTGATAAATTTTTCATAACTGTTTATAACAGCTGAAATTTTTCAGCTGCCATACTACATGAAAGTGGTCAAATTGGAACAATTTTTGAGACCAATACTAAATACACCTCAACCCATTCACAATTTGTGACAAAGTCTGCAATAGGCTTCATGACAATTCACCGATTGGTGCATTCTGGAGCCAAAGATCATGGATAAAGTTGTAGAGATCATCACTAACAGCCACCTGAAAATAGAGAAAAAATAACTGTTTATTTTCCATGGTATAATTATAGTAGGATTTGTATTGATACCAGAGCCATATCTAGTTATTTATCAATATTAGACAAGAGTGAAATACATTGAATATCACTTCATCAGATTCAGAAAAAAATTATCAATTTTTGAATTACAAACATCCTATCTCTTGTAATCCATAATCCAATAGTCCTAGAAAATATACAAATATTATTATGTAGTTACTTTTTTCGTCAAAAAAATTTGTCCTTTAATGTCACACACCTTATCGCTAGTTTGTCTAAAGGATAGTCCGCCATTGGCAAGAGTATGGGTGGCGCTGAACCTCTCGCATTCATTTAAGAGATTGAAATTGGGCTCTAGCGCTCTTTCTGATTGTGTAAAATTCTATGTGATTTTCACAGTTTTTTATACAACCCACACCACAAAATTACATATGAATCAATAATATAAATGTCTGAAAAAACTTATTTTTACGGAATATAACTAAAATGTATTTTAAGTCGTACTTTGAGAATGTTTAAAGCTTACTAATTATACCATTAATTATGATTTAAGCTTAAAGGGATGTTCTGGAATCATTGTGTACCTTTTTTAACACTTTTGGCATTCATATTTATTATATAAATAGGAGGGCTAGGAGTAAAAAATATATGTAATTTTTTTTTGTTTGAGGTGTCATTTTTAACTGTTTGTTATTTATTTTTTTATTATCAATATTTTATTCAACAGCTATGTAACATTAATTATGACTGCATTATTATATTTAACGAGCAAAATATGACTTTTGCTTGTTAAATGTGGAAATAAGAATTTATGTTGATAAATATATAAAATTTTAAGTCAGTGATATAAATATTATTTACCTTGTATGGGGTGGGATTCAAGTTTCTTTTGATATCTTGCCGTAGCGTACGCAGCGAGGATTGTACTCTCTCCCTTACATCACATAAAGGCTTAGGACTGATGCAAATGCAACCATCATTCCAATATTCCTGTAATAAAGAATATTTAGTAGAACAAAAAAATCACATCTTAGTGAGCTTATGATTAGAAATCTCTAGATATTTTTTGTATATTATAAACAAGTTAATGGAATTAATGGACAGTGGTTCCTAAACTTTTACAAACCACAGTGCACTTGCAACTTTAACATCTATCATAGAAACAGATGCACCAACACTAGTTACAGAGGTGCGAAAGTTAAAATAATAAAAGTATTTATAAACAAATCGGCAAGGGAGGTCATGTAACAACCATCGTCTTGGGCACTTTTGACATTTGAATAATTGCTCCACAATTACTTGTCTTAGAATATTTACTATATTCTGTAGAAGAGAGTAGTCTACATATTGTATTTCTCAATAGAAGAGGTACGCATATGCAAATGGCAAGAAAAAGTAGGTAAAGAAAAGGTAGAAATGACAACCTCTTATAAGCTACATGCGCACTTTACTTATAGCTTGCATTGTGGGTGAAACGGGATAACCTGGTACTAAGGACAATATAATAGTATTAAGATCTGTATGTGAGATGATACCCAGGATCAACAAACAAATATGCTGCTTTACACAAATGTTAACCTAGCTTCCCTTTAACATAACCAATTTAAATGGAGAAAAAAAATTAAAGATCTTGGTTCATAAAGTCTTAACAGTTAGAGTAACTCAATTTGAACAGGTACACAAAACGAAAGCTATGATGATGTAAAAAATGTATGGGGGAAAAATCGCATTTGTTTATATTGAAAGATAAAATGTATTTGATTTCAAATACTTGTTGACAAATCTGTGTAAAAATAATTTCAAATGAACAACATGAAGCAAACCGGTTAGATAGAATGGCCAGACGAAGTAAGCTTAAATTTCTGTGTTTTAATATATAAATTACATTAGGATATTAATCTCAATTTGTCTATTTCCATAGCTACACAAAATGTGGAAGAACTGAGAGCCCTTCTTTACCCAGTATACATGTACAGCCCACTCTTTGAGAACCTTTGGTTTTGAAAATTGCTGCATCACTTAGCAGTGGAGTAGTTATAAAAATAATATTTGTTACAGATACCTTGTATAAATGTTCCACTTTACTCGGTATGACATAAGCTCGTTTGGATTCCTGGAAAGGGTGTCGACATAAGACTTTTTGGCCAACGACCGGCGCCGGCTCTGTGGACCTCTGGAGAAGATCAATTAAGGCATGGCCATCTGCGCCAAATAGTCTGTATGCCTAAAATAAAAAAAAATATTTTAGAAATAAAGACTCCATGGAGAAAATTAAGTTAATGTAAACTATATTATTAATTATACATTCATTTCAAATATATGAAACATTATAAGAACATTAATATCAACACGAAATAATCAAATTCTGTTTACACAATATGGAAGTGATTATATCTGTATATTGATTGTGATTAAAGACTACAAATGGTGCCATCAAAAAGTAGGAAACTTTAAATGAAGCGATCAAATTGATTTGTCAGACAGTTATCAATTGACTTAAAAAACAAGAAACGAAAAAAATTGCTTGCAAAGATGATATTTATATATCATAATTTGTATCATCATTTAATTTGATTCTTCACATGACATTCTTAAAAGATGAAACTGAAATCAAAGTTTAAAAATTTGTTCCCCCTTTCCTTTTTATTATAGACTAATTTTAATAATTAATGCATGATTAAAAAAAACGGTTTTTATAATTTGATATTGGTACCATGTACGACTCAAAATGCGAGCCAAGTATTATTTATACAAACACATTAAAAATAAATTGCATAATGCCTAATATGTTATTATTTTTACCATGAACTATTTGTATCTTTAAATTTATAATTTATTTCAAATGTATTATTTTTAAAACAACATCATAAAGAATGGAGAAGGAAGTGAAAATATAGAAATTAAAAACAAAATCAATTTCGAATATATTTGTCCTTCAGTGTGTTTGAACAGTGATAAAAAAGGGTCAATGTACACATTAAACATAATGATAGCAATTTTAATCAGATATAGATAAGAATTTACCATAATATAACACGTTATGATATTTTTACGCGCATCTACACTGTATACTACAAAAAGAAACGAGAAGAAAATTATTCCTAAATATACATACATATATCAATTATTTCATATACACATACAATGCTATAAATATAAATTTGTTTTACCATGCCCATTAACATTCTTTTTAATGATCGAATCTTTTTTTTAAATGTGAAACATTAGCAGATAAAACAATGTTTATACTCTATTTTATATGACCTAATGATATTGAGTAATAAGATTAATAATTTGAATTATTTGGTGAGTCACTTTCAATACTTTAAGACTTTATATGTGGGGATCATATATGAAGAGTAAAAATAAATATTGATGTACCACTAACATAATCTAAAGTTAAAAAATTAACTACGGTATTCATGCTTTAAGCAGACACGGCGTGGTCGAAGTGAGAGGAAGTCAGAGGGGAGGTCGACGGCCTCGCGCGTATCAGCTGATCACAGCCGTCATACTTCATTTATTGGAAAGTTTGACTTATAACTATGCCCCTAATTTTATTACATAAATGTGATGACATCAAGTACCAAGTGCTCTCCTTTAATATCGTAAGTGACACCAATCACCTGTTTTAACTCTATGCTTGCGTGCATATTTTTTTCGGCTTGTTAACAATATTTTAACTGAATACTAAAATTTTAATGCTGAGATATGTAACTTGAGAAATATAAAAATTGGTTATCAGCAATTAATAAAATAACCGGCCAAGTGCGAGTAGGATTTGCTGATTAATGGTTCCGTAGGATTTGCTGATTAAGGTTTCCGTATGATTATTGCGTTAAAACACGCTTTATGAGGTGCCCTTTTAATTTTTTTATTTCTTTTGCTTCTATTATGTTAGTATATCAGCAATTGAAGTTCTGTTGTGAAAATATCTAGCGTTTACCTATTAACATTATTAAAATCGAGCAGAAAATGTAAAAAAAAACTAAGGACAGAAAAACATTAGAGGCTTAAAATTCATGTTAGCCTCCTTTGCATACAAATCCCTAAATACAAGACTTGGACCATAGACAAAATAGCATTAGTTATTCTAAATAATAAGTTTAACGATAATGTCCTACATTTTAATAAGATTATCTATAGTTCGACTTTTAATTCTATTCAGTAATTTGACAGATAAAGGGTGATCAGTTTATGACAAAATACAGCTAGTGAGTAGACGTAAGAGTGAATGAAATTGAATGAACTTCAACAATGTATGCAAACTTATTAATTCTAATTTTATAATTCTTCTTTAATATAAAAATACACATCATTTAACATTATGTCTGTTAGTTTTAGGGTTATTTAAAATGAATGACTGATGCATTTATAATCAAATGAACACACGTTGCTTTTATTATAAATGTGTCAGTTATATTATCAGAAATTTAGTCCATACGTAACATATCATCTCCTGTTTTTACAACATGTGAAATGCAAGCGTCCCATAATGAAGGGCTCATATATTTATTATACATTATTATAAGGACAAATTAAAAAGAAGGAAAATAATATAATTATTATTTTTACTTTTCCTTATTAAAAATAATTATTATTCTTACATATAAGTCTAAAATAATTTAAATATAAAAGTAAAATAACAGTTTGGTTATTATTATTTCTCTGATAAAGTGTCTCATATTATATATCTTACATAAGAATTTATAAAGTTTTACATAATTATTTAAACCATTCCTTATCATTCGCTCTTTGCGAAAATAGTTCATTACCAACACTATTAGGTTAGGTGTGGTAACATTATTTTTCTTTGGAATGTCAAGTTATTGAATAGAATTAAAAGTCGAACTAAAGGTATTTATAGTAACCTTTAAAAATACTTGCGTACTTCCGCTTGAATGTTATTTTATCAAGTGCTCTTAAAGATGTTTTATTTGACTCCAGACATACCAAACGCGATACAAGAGTGTTGCCAGTCTTTGAGATGTTAGTGTGCTCATTTACTAAAGATCCCTCATTCGTATTGTTCGTCACTTAGTTATTAGATCGGCAGATAGACTAATTTTTTTTTTCCACAAAAGACTGAGCATTCGTTATCGACAAACCGCATTTCTATTGCACAATTATGTTCTTACTTGAACAAGGTATTTTTTTTATTTAATCATTACTTTTTATTGCAAATGTATGAAAAAATAAGTTGTCATAATATCTAAACTTGTAAAATTATATTAATAATATGACCAATATTAGATTATAAAAGTAATTTTTAATATGCAAGTATTTGTTACAAATTTGTTTTTAATATAAAATCAATCGCCGTAATATTTTTAAATATTAAGAGGTAGAACAATAAATTTTTCGTCAGCGTAACAAAATTTCATGTTTGCAAATGGGGGTGCCTTCCACCTCATCGGCCGTTTTAATAAAGATCGACATTGGAATATCGAGCTCTCCCATAGAGTCAATGATCGCATCGTTGGGCTTAACCTAAAATTTACTACGTATTCATGATCGAATGGAGTATATTTGAATTTGCCTCGCACATCCTATATTATATTGGTGATATAGGGTGTGCGAGGCAAATTCAAATATTAGCAGTGTAACTCATCATAAGTTTACTAAAGTTAAAAGCGATTAAAATTAATTCGTTCATAACAGCCTTACTGTACAGTCATTTAGCTTGAAAAAATGAGGGAAGCATAACCTTAATAAACAATTAACATTTTAGTAATGAAATAAGGAACCTTGTATTGCAGGTATATGAAATAATTGGGATGTTATAAATAGATTAAAAATATATATTTAAAATTAAATGAAATGAATACCTGATTTTTACATAACAAAATAATAATATGATTAATTATAGAATCATGAGACATTTAGTTCCCTTGTCTGTACGAGTACAGAAAAAACATGTACATTAATTATAAATATCATTTACATACGAATATGTATAGATAATTTTAAATTTTAACGTTTACATAGAGCGACTAAAGAAGGAGAATTCATTTCATGTAGATCTTTAATAAAGAGCAAGAAGAGAAAGAAAGAAAGAGGTAGTAGAGCATAACATCCTTTCGCAGTTTTTGCTGCACTTTTACGGCCACGCTCGTCCGGGAAAGTACCACTGCCCTTTATAAAGTCGACATAAAATAAAGTATGCATGACTTGGGGAT